>PVJH01005647.1:0-109754 GCA_004026705.1 Nesogale talazaci | reverse complement strand
ATATCTTACTTATTCCCAGTGAACTAAGCAAAGTGAAAGTCAATAAAAGTAAGTGGCTACTCCAAATAATAAAGTACTACTTTAATTTATGCTTAAGAATGAGGGGGACCAAAAAAAGGTGGGGGGTGGAGAGAAAGGAACAAGAGAGGGAGGAAAGAGATGATACAAAAGGAACTGAAGCTACTGAGAAGCTTTCCGGGGTTAATTAGTTGACAGCCCAGAATGCCTATGCTATATAGCCCATGCATTATATACCCACCCAAGTCTTATTCAGATATGACACTATCCTCTACTGATGCCCTGGTAATAGTTCCATTTGCCTTTTAAACTCCTGCATGGTTTCTCCTATTAAAGTCAGAGCATGGAACCAATGTGAACAGAAGATATTGTACCTAACTTTCCCAAAAGAAAAGAAATTCTACTCTGAGGGACCTATAAAATGCCAGAGTTCCCTCGATCAGCCAGCCACATCTCCCACACCCTAAAATAGATTCATTCTGATGGACTTATTTCTCATTTTTTTAGTTTATCAAAGTTCCGATATAATGAACATGTCTCATATTTTGTAAGACTATGTGACATAGAGACGCTGTATAAAAGATCTAATCCTTTAATGAAGGCAGAGTTTGACTTTTCTGCCTTCTGTCTTCCTGATTGGCATCTCTTTCTCCCTCTTTATTGTATCCCAGCTGATTGAAACTAGTGTGCCTGAAAAGTTGATAAAATGGGAGATTTTTACACACACACACACACACACACACACACACCAGAACTTTTAGGGACCAAATGAAAAAAACTATGCACACCCATCCTTCAAGGCTATTGGGTCGAAAAACTAAAAAGGCATATCCATTTCAGAGGTCAACAGAAGGACCTGGTGGTCTCCTATCAGTCACACACAGGAAAGCAATGAAAGACTAACAGTCCCGGCTGCCATCTACCACTAACTATGAAAGGAAACAACAAGAGCAAAATTTAAAAAGAAATCCATCCCGGTGAATGATTGGACATAATGACATAGTTATTCAGCATATCCAGGCTTTGGCTAAAGTTATATCTACACTTGGGGCTTTTTGGGCTTGGGGTCGTTTTTTTGTTTTGATTTTTTGAGAATTTTTTTTTTAGTCAGAAAATAGAGTAGAATTTTTAGACAAAGAATATAGTTGATAAAAGTAATATATCTGATAATCCCAAATCCATGTTAGGATTTGGTTTCAATATAGTATTTGACTCTCCCAAGACTATCAATCTTTGTCCTCTATTATTTTTCTAACTAGTCATCCTGCTTTAAAAGAAAGGAAGGAAGGAAGGAAGGAAAAGAAAGAAAGAAAGAAAGAAAGAAAGAAAGAAAGAAAGAAAGAAAGAGAAGAGAAAGAAGTTACTCAAGCTTATTTACACACACCTCTTTGGAATAATTTCTGGTCCAAACAAACATCTTGAATTTACCGGTGACATCTCAGTGGAAAAAAATCTTTGAATGACAAGACACTGCCTCTCTATTTTTAGGTTTGGAAGATGGAGAGAGCATCCTCATCTTTTCCACAGAAAACACCAAGTGCTGCTGCTGGGGACTCCCCCAGGTGCCCATAGCCTGGAGCTGCCCCGGTGCATTGGAAAGGCTTGGTGTCTACATGAAGGCTTTGACTCACACATTGCCAGCAGTGAAAGCCTAATTTGAGAAGAGTGTGAAGAAGAAAATGGGACATAGCACGTTTCTGTTGCTATTGGGTGCTAACCATTGAAACATGACTAAAAGAGCGTTCTCCCTGTTTTCGAGGTGGTCACGTTGCCCTCCTGGGCTGCAGCGGGTTTGAATGGCCACACTTTTGGTCAGCAATCATTGTTCAATGGTTGTGCACCTGGACTTCTTCGGAATAGAGCTCCGAGAGAAGCTTAGAGATTTTAGAATGCCACTCTCTGTGATTAGATTTCACAACTATAGGAAGATATAATTTCTCTGATGTCAGAACCAAAAGAAAGGAAGCATGAAGTCAAATTGTTATCTTCTCAAGGAGTATTCAGTTCAGTCAGGCAGTCTACATGAGGGTGTTGTTTGAATAGCACTGGCATCTTGATCATTTATTCTCCTGTGCTGCTTTGAGCTGACTTTTTCTGTGACCTTTGGGAGAAAGCACATCTGGTTGCCTCCATCTAGATGTTCTCACACTCTCATCTGCCTTCATCCTGGTAACGGAGATGAGCTCTATCTGCCACCTTCACAGAGTTTCCATTTAGAGTTCTCTGAGCTCCAAATCCCACTTTATCGAGATGTACAGCTGCTCAGAGGCTGTCACTCTGCCTACTACGAACATTGAAAAGGGCTTGTGAAGGATCTTTTCTCTTTTGAAACATAAGAGTGGCCAGGAGTCAAATAAATCATTTGGCTTTCATTAAACTAGAGACGTCTGCTTTGAAAACTGCCTCTTTTTTTAGAGTCTCTTTGCCTTCCTAGAAAAAAAAATTAAATTTCTTTGGTCTTCCTCATTTTAAAGCACCTGCCCACCCTCCTTCCCCCCGTCCCTGTGTCCCCAGTCTAGTGTCCAGCTTCTAGGCAGACAAATGAGAGTTATTGTCTTTAGAGATCTAGGTGGTGTCGATTTTTTAAAAATTTTTATTCCCAGGGAATATTTTCATCTAATGATATTTAATAGAACACAGGAAGAATGTAGTTAGTAGATCCCCTTCTTAAACTCTGAAGAGTAAAGGAAGCTATAGAGGAAGATGGAATATAACCTAATTCTTTTAATTTCTAAGATATGTATCCATAGTATCAGAATTGAGCTCTGGAGCTTTCTATTTTGTTCCTTTGCTCTTCTCTGATTTCAGGTAGTAAAAAATCCTGCTTAAGCTTCATAGGAAGAATAATCTGGGGCTGAGCCCTGGTGGTGTAAGTGGTTGAGTGCGGGACTGCAGCCCGCGGGCTTGGAGGTTCAAATCCAGCGGCAGCTCTCAGGAGCGGCACTGGGTAGCACCCACGACCACAAGAGGCAGTGATGACCACCCCACCCCACCCCCCAAAAAAGAATAATCTGATGAATAGGGGCACCGGATTAATGGGGAGGATAATGTCAGTGTTGAGAGACTGAGTTAAATTATGCACATTCTTTCTTAGTCAACAATCAAAAGCATGTTAATTAGTGACTAAGAAGTCAATAATGCACAGAAAGGCAATTGCTACCAACATCTATCAATGAATTGGTGACTCAATGTTCTGCTTGGTTTTTGTACGATCATTTTCCAAAGTATGGTCAAGAGAACAATAACTTGAGGTCTTACGGGGCATAAAATGGTAAGATAAAACACCAGCAAATTTGTTCACCACTCCAATCATGTTCAGATTCATGGGGGAAGTCACCTAGCTCTGAAGTAATCTTATTTAGAGACTTATGCATTTATACTAAGTCTATGTGATTTTTCTATTCATAATCTGAAGCATAGACATAGTTCAAGGTAACACAAGCTAATCAGCTGCCACTCTAGCACAAACATTTCTAAATATTCGAAAGGCAAATTTTACTATTGAAGGACTGACCATTATTGACTTTTCACATGTGTCACTTGTGATTGAAAAGGTGTTAGTAAGACTAACTGTATGAAACTTGCTTTTTCAATCTGCCAGTTTGAGCACTATCATCAAAGATAACTAAGAAGGGCAGGCTTTTAGAATAGATGACTTCATGACCATTCCCATACATTTATTAACAGATTACCTTCAGCCAATCATATTCAGAAGGCAAGCGCTATTATACTTAGTAAGTATTGGCACAGCCCTCACAGACTACAGGGTTACTGAGCTCCTTCGATGCTTAGGCTTTCATCTTCGGAGACCTAATGCAACTTTCCCCAACACTGGAACTAGTTCACTTGCCTCAAGACCTATCAACACCTTTGTGAAGCTGACTTTCTCAACCAACACTTCCATTCTGTGGGCTACTGTGACTCATTTATCCATCCTTTACTTACTCCTTACAATTGTATACTACAAAGACCCCAACACATGGGCAACATTATATATATGTATGTAAATACATACACAACTACCTTGAGAGAAATAGGAATATTATGATAAGCATTTAAAAGTTTGACAAGGAAGTAGTCTGATGGTGGCATGATAGTTACTTTATAACATGTTTGCAAATGACTGACTTCTGAGCAAACGACTAAGGCATGCTATTTGTCACAGGTGTGTTATCTGAGCCACCACTTGCTGCTTATTTTGCTATAGTACGATGCTGGCTGTTTTCCAGAGGCCACAGCAGCTACATTATTGCTTTTGTGAAATATGCCTCTCTTTCCCCGGAGGTTCGGCCACATGTATAGAAGTGCAAATATCATATGGCATCATCACCATGGCTTACATTATTGCTTGAAAGGTTGTTAGAAGGTATTGCTAGGAAACCAATTTTAGAAACATGTACAATTCCATGTGAAAAGTACACCGTGAGACTAGGTATTGATTTTGTGACTTTTCATGATGCAAAATTCAAAGCTTTCACAAGTAAGACATTGAGACTGCATTTACTTCTGTGTCTAAAGTTCATAGTTCATACCTCGGTGGTGAGGATCAGCAAATATTGTAATATACTGCACATATCTGGCAGTAACTAATAAATTGGAACTGCATCTAGTATGCCTAATAGCCCTATAGTGAGCAATATTCATCCCTCAGGCTTATCAGTGCTGACTTCTGCCTTTAATAAGTTTGAAGATTCATACTCAAAAAGCAGACTATTATGGAAGTCAAAGCTAAACTTAAAACTTAAGAAAGAGACTATGACACAAAACCTGGCATTTACCTTTTTAAAATAAATACCAATGAGCTAAGACATCACGACTTCAACGGCAAGGATTCTTTGAGCTTCTTCAGTGGTTCTCCAATCTGACCATGAGCCAGTACCAATGGTGTCCTAACACCAATTCCCAGGCACTGTCTGAGACCAACTGAACCTAAACTCCTGTTGTAAAGCCCTGTAAAATCCATTTTTAAAAGTTCCCTAGGTAATTCTTATGAACACAGCCAGATATTGCTAGGCTTATCAACAGAACCATCGAACTAGATCATTTCTGAAAACAAAAGGAATGACAATGAGAGACTTGACTGGAGCCATGATTTGGTCACATCATACTAAAACGAAGACACGAATGCACCTTAGCCCTTCCTCAAAAAACATGTAACATCTATATTCAATACACATGCACACACAGACACACACACTGAGAATACTCATTACTTGATAAAACTGTTTGACAACATGAGATTTGCCACGATTCTTCTTTGTCACACATGTATAAACGGCTATTTCCTTTTGAAAGGAAGGAAAGACGGAAAGGAGGGACATGGGTAGGAAACATAAAGGACCCAATTGTTTGACTCAAGTGTGAGGAAGGAATTTTGCACACTATGTCAATATACTGTGACAAGTCGGAGTTCACCTGCATGTGACATCAGCATCTGCTCTTTTTCACCACCACGAAGGTCTGGAAAATGAGTCCACTGTTAGGTCAAACTACCCTCTTAAGAATAAAATTTGTTTCGTCGTGTTAACACCATTTGTGTGTATGTTAGCTCAGCTGATTGTGGGGTAGATATATGCATGTCCAGAACTGGCCATCAAAAAATCCCCTGGACAAGAACATATTGAAACTAAATAAATCAATCCTGCCCAGACTATATCTAATAAAGAAGGTTTTCAGAAGCCTGTGAAACCACTTACTCTTTTTCTTTATAGTGTAAGGTCAGCAATAGTAGAGATTTCCAGTGTACAAGTTATGGGCTGAGTCTTGGGTGTGGGTGAGTTGTTTTTTAATTTTAATTTATTTATTTTTGGGGGGCATCATTGCCCTCTGATAGTCGTGGGAGCTACCCAGCACTGCTCCTGAGAGCCGCTGCTGAATTTGAACCACCAAGCCCATGAGCTGCAATCCCACATGGGTGTGAGTGAGTTTTAAGGTATTGTCCCCAAAGTCTAGCAACATTCTGTGAAGTGACAGGAAGTGTTCCATGTCAGGTGGTACTTGGAAGAAAAGAAAGTCTGGGCAAGTCACAGGTGTGAGCAATGTCCCCACACACCTGCTGAGGGTTGTGGTCTCTTCAGAAGAGACCTGTATTATTTCTCAGGTCTGGCATGGTGGGGCCTCCTACCTGCTTGAAGCAGCCATCAGCAACTCTCTGCAGCCATGCCAGTTCCAGAGGCTCAGAGAGGATGGCTCTGGATAGAGCTGAGTGTGAAATGGTTTCCAAACACAGTACAGAGTGACAGTGGGTGTGAAATGAACTAAGCAGTGCTCACAAGGCAAGGCAACACAGACGACGATGGGTCGAGTCCACAACCCAAGTCCATAACAAGTCAGGAAATCCAAGGAGTCCTCAATCAATAAGCATCCATGATCTCAAAGCCGCTCCTTCTCACACCTTCAAACATACTATTTCAATCGATAACAGTAGGATTTAGGACAAAGCCAAACAGTCTGGTGGTGTTCCAAACTTTCTGTGGCTTTGCCTTCTGTCTGGGTCATTTTAATTTCCCTTTATTGTTCACACTCTTGGAAGGAACTTGTCACATTAAAGTCCTGATTACACCTGGGGATGTATTTTTGTTTATAGGGTGATCTTTCTGTTTTGCTTCCCTCCTGCCTGCACTTCCACAGAGAAGCACTGTTCCTGGCACTGACACCCACCATCCTGGGGCAAGAGAATCAATGGAGTGTGAGACTATGAGCAGGAACACTGGAAGAGCTCAATGCACAAACCTATTCTCAGGTCTCAGTCATCACTGCCTGTCTCAAGGCCAAAATACAGGCATTGAAAGGGAAACCCTAAAATAGTTCTAAATATAAAAGATGAATACAGAGAGATATGGGGGATGGTTGGGTTACCTGTAGTGTTGTCTTTTTTCCTTTCTCTACATCACAAACAAGGGCCAAGAAACCCAAATGCCTGTATTCCTGAGACATGGGTTCTGATTTTATTTATCTGCATGCTGGCTAATGTTACCTGTCAGAGTCCACACAGCGGGTTGTGTGCAGTACGTCTTGAGTACCCATCGGTGATTCTATTTTGTTAGATAGCGGACTGACTTGTAGACAATGATATTCTCCCCACTCTGAAGAATAATGATGCCAATGTGAACCTTCACCTCACCTAGTGACTTATCAAGTGTCTTCTTGAGAGTGGCTGCTTGAAAGGACATAAAGATGGGAACTGCGGCCAAAAAGTGACGGGAAAAAATGTTTCCTTTAGAGTTAATCCATTCTCCCCCATTTAACATCATTCTATTCCAAAGGGAATATTCATTCGAGTCCCTTTTAACTGCTACAGGAAAATGCAGGATGCTGGTAACAGTTTCATGTAGATGAGAAAACCATCAAGGCATCCGCTGAAACCCAAATGACAACACCTTCTTACATGGTTCCCAAAAAAAGATAACATGAACTGGCGTACACTAGAAACCCAATACTTTCCCACAGATTCTCAAGTCTAAGGCTGGAATGGAGAGGCTTATTACGGGAGGCCTCATAAGCACACACAGCAATGGTGTCATTCAGATAATCCATTATACCAGGTTGGCAAAATGGCAACAGATCTGACCATTGCCTTGAGCTGTAGTTGCGTAGACACAGTTAGATTATTGTGTGTGAAAAGTGCAGCTGACGTCCTGTCTGTGGTATCAGAGTTCTTTGATATAGTCTTCAAGTGCAATCTGTGACAGTGGAAGTGGTTACTTCTTCTCTAAGAAACACCATATAAACTAATAAAGAGTTTGTGATTCTAGTGACAACTTGAGAATATTCGTTATATACAGTCCTTCTCTGGGACCTGATCACCAATGACTAGATAATGGGGTGGCTTTCCAAGAATGGTTTTAAAGTATGCTTTCCATAGAAATTATACAGAACAGTATGGATTAGAATCATTGGTTAGGCAAAGCTTTGTGAAAAGCAAAGAATTTTATTGGATGATTCCTGGAAGTCTCTTTAGTGTTCATGGTTAAAAAATACACTGTTTATTACCAAGATGTTTATTGATTTAATGTATGGTATTGACTTCCATGTTACTGCTCAGAATAATGATAAATAACTTTAGGGAAGTTGGTTCTCTCCACATGCTCTTGACCAAAAAGAGCGGTGCAGCACAGTGGCACAGCTAAAGGGCTTTCTAAGCTCACAGGAGGATAGAGCTACTCCTAGCCTAGTCTTCTCACACTGGCTGTCCCCTAGTGAACTAATGTCTCAGGTCCCTGAAGAAATTCCTTACTGGGTAATAATTCCCAAGGGAGTACACAGTGCTCAGTCCGCAGCCTCCCATAAGCACCCTGGCCTTCCATATCCTAAGCTGAAAACAGAGACCTGGGACAGGGAAGAGGGAGACACACAGGAGTTCAGACTGCCCAGCGCCTGTGTTCTCTCTTCTCCACAGGAAGAGTGCTGCCCTGGGAGCCTCAGAAGGTGCAGGATGCAAACAGAATTCCATAATTACAAAAGTGATCAGGGGTATAGGAACAACTTTGCATTATCTATGAAGGTTTTCTAGCCACACACTTAAAGAATTGATTTAGCTTCAAAGACCGCATTGGAAATTAATTCTACTCCTTTGCTGAGTGTGTCATGACCAAGTAATAATGTGGCTAAAATCCTTGACCGGGTAAATAAATATATTGCATTCAGTAGATGTTAACTACCGATGAACTTGTCTTGTGCAAGAAAAAAGTGGCCACAGCAAGGTTTCAGGGAAACAAATGCTTCCAGTTCATTAACCACAATAGGAATTTAGGTTCCATATCAGATCCTAACATGAAAATTCTGGACACAGCACATTTTGGATATCAGGGCGAATCTGATCATATTTCCATACAGAATTGACTAAGAGGAATAGGTCTTTATTTTAGCAAAACATGCGATAGAAGCCTAATCTGTAACTATGGTGATTACTAGATGTGAAGGTGAGACCTACTTCAGCACACACGAAGAAGATTCACTGAATTTAAAAGCCACATCAATCAACCTGCAGACATTTCTTAAGAAGCTTAATCTCAAAGTCAAAAAGCACAGGCTCTTCCTTGATTTTTGTTATGCATAAAGAAACAACTCTCTTCAACGACAGCTTCTTTTTCTCATTCTTGCCAGTCTCAGCCTGAGACCTGCACCTATGAGTGGCAGTGATTCCTTAGGAAGAATCCATGGGGAAAGAGGGTGGGAGAGTGGGCACGAACCTGTCCTTTAGTAGCATGGTGTCTAACAGAATGCAGTTTAGTCCATTGTGGAAAGTATGCATATTTTTAAGTGTTAAGTTGAAAAGTTCCAATGTAGCAAGAATTTCATTTTAACCGGTATAGTGTTCGATGGTGATAAACGGACCTTGCTTTAATCTTGGTTATGAATATACATGTTGCTAAGGAATACCATTTTCCCTGGGTTCTAAGCTACATTAATTAAATATACAAGATATATTAACTAAGCAGACGAACAATGCTTTCTGGACAGATGAAATCCTTGGCTATTTGTGTTTGCAGTCTAAGCACTAATCTTTCTAAATGAAGTTAAATTGTATTGTATTAGATTAATAGGTTAGAGTAACATCATAATCCAATGATGTAGTAGCAATTTCTGAAAATCGATTAATGCTGTGTGAAGTGGGATTATCCCAAACAAGAGATATGTATAAAAATAGGTAATATCCCTATAGTATTTGGAGTTAAAGTCCTTCCTGCTAGGAAGCAGATCACATGGCAATCATATATGTATGAAACATCTGTTCAGGAAAAGAAAGAAAGGTTCCTTACCTACCAACTCACTAAATGTAGGAAGATACAACCAAAACTGTATCTCAAAAGTGGTACAAATGCATAGGGAAAGGTGTGTGTGACAAAGAAACATGGAATCTATGCACTGGATCATTTGGAAAGGGGGCCCATATTGGTTCATATATATATATATTTATATATCTCAAGACACTTCTATGGATGAATACAATGTTATTTCCCCTGCCTCTCAGTTGCTTTGAATCGAAGTCCGCACTCAGCCTTCTCTGGATTATTGCCTGACATAGCAGAGGTTGCGATGCTCGTTTTCGACAATCTCTTCCCACTCGCCGGCCATGACCCATGTTCTGGGCTTGTGCTTTGGGGAGGAAGGAGTCCGCGGTCCGCAGCAGGTCTCAGAGGCTGGTCTCCCGGAGGAACATGGTGCCGATGTTGTACGAAACCTTTTTGATCCTCGAGGAGGAGAGCGAGGGCTTTGGCTGCTTTGGACCAGTCCTTACCTCCAGGAAGTAGCAGATCCCAGGGATTTCCTTGGGGAAGTTGTCTGGAAGCTCTTCACGGGATCGAGGAACGAATGTGAAGGTGTCTTCCCGTTTTAACAATCTAAGAAGGAAAGACAGACGCTGTAAATCAAACAGGCAGGGGAAGTACAGAGGAAGGGACCGCAAATTTAAAGGGACAGAGAGCTCATATGAATATATCTTTATGTGGGCAATCTCTCTCGGAGTCAAACAATGGAAAAGATTAGATTGATCTCTTCATGTTTTCATAAAAGAAAAGCAAAATTGCTCCTGACACTGCTTGAAAATATTTGTTCAATTAAAAAAAGAAAAACAACAGTACTTGGTCAATCCACCACCCCCCCCAAATTGAAAATGCATTATGTAGGTTTTCATTCAGATATGCAGGACTTACCCCTTCTGCTTTTAAAACATGTCCAAATTCTAGAGCAGTTTTTAATGTTTTATAAACTTTCAAGGAGTATTAAGTATATGCCCCATATACCAAACTAATCAACTGAATAGTTAGTCTTGTAAACTTAATTTGTGATTCCAGAGTCTGTGATACCTGCTCACCTATTTTCTATTCTTCCCAGCATTGATAGGTCAGAGAACTTTATGCTTCCTTACTGGACGTGTTGGGTAGTGTTGAGTTCATTCTGATTCATAGTGACGCTCCATAACACAGCCAACCCCAGGGTTCCTGGTTATAATCCTTATGAAAACAGACCACTAGATCTTTCTCCAGTGGAGAAATGGGAGGGTTCAAATTGTCTACTTTTGGTTTGTAGCTGAGTCCCAACTGCTGTGCCTCCACCACACCTGCTTCCTGCCTGGTCACATTTAGACTTCACAAACACTAGGCAAGGCAAGTCATGGCCATCAAGTTGGTTCTGACTCATAGCGATGCTACTGATTCCAAGTTGAGTTGCTAACCACAAGGTCAGTGGTTTGAAACCACCAGCCACTCTGCAGGAGAAGAGACTTTCCACTCCTGTAGAGCATTTCAGTGGGTTACAGGAGCAGTTCTACCCCATCTTATAAGGTCAGTATGTGTGGCAGTCATGTGCTTATGTTAATTTTATGATTGAAATGTAGGGGTGGAGTCTAGCCTGTTAATCTGGAGATAGCCATTGAGTAGCCAATGAGGCCTCTATGTGGGCAAGGCTTTCTCCTGAGACTTCTGGGAAATCTCGCGCTATTTCCCTCATGAAGATGAGAAGCTATCTTCCCCAGTTGTTGGGAGTTAGTCTCAGAGGCAATTAGTCATGGAAAAGACAAGATGGCAGCGTCTGAGGAGCCAGAGGAGCCAGCAGAGAGACCACACGGCTTTGCCTTGATGCACCCAGACCTCTGAAGCTAGAGCAGCATGCTGTTGATGGACCCTGAGCCCTGGAAGTGAGGAGCCATGGGAAGAACCCTGCCAGTGCCAGAATTCTGCACCCACTGATCTGTGACTTCGTGAGTTGGAGGGAGACTTTGTAGACTGATTTCGGGCATATGGGTTAATATTGGACTTATGACTTTGTACTGGACTGGATTGGGATGCCTTCTTAGTGTCATACTCCTTTTGTATATAAACCCTTTCCAAATATCCATATGTGTCTTTGAAATTTGTTCCTCTAGACTGCCTGGACTAACACAGTATGAGAACACTAGTAGGGGGGAAGCCTTGTTGTTCACTTTGTCTAGTTCCACAGTACAGTTTGATAGCCATACCCCCAAGATGGCCCAATAACTCAATTTAATATCATAACTTTTAATGATTGCTTCGGGTGCCATCCTTCCCCCGACTCCTAGACAGACACTTGTAAATACATGCTAAGTACAAAATAGCCTGGAGTCTTTGGGTGGTACCAATCGTGGGCCAACCAAACCTTTTATTGCAGTTTGAGTCCTTAGAGACACACCCCAAAAGAAAGATCTGATGATCTACTTCTGGAAAATCAACCATTGAAAACTGTATGGTGCACAGTTCTAATCTGTGCTAGATTATTTGAAGGCAATTAGTAAAAAAAAAAAAGCCATTATTTTGTTAACAGAAAAAAAGGAACAGGAAGCAAAAGAAACAAGGCAGCACAATTGGAGTGGAAAAACACAGAGTTGGCTCGATGGTTTAAGAAAAGGTAGAACTAACAAGAGGCAGGGCTGAGCCCTGGTGGCATAGTGGTTGAGTGCGGGACAGCGGCCCACAAGCTTGGTGGTTCAAATCCAGCAGTGGCTCTCCAGGAGCAAGGCTGGGTAGTTCCCAGGACCACCAGAGGGCAGTGATGCCCCCCCCAAAAAAAAGAAAAAGAAAGAAATAACAAGAGGCAGAAGCCCAGATAAGGAACAATTTTAATTGGGCAAACCACAAGTTGCTATAGGTAAGATGTAATTTTAAAAAGGGACAATGTTTCAACAAATTGATGTGCAGAACCAGTAAGTTCCCAACCAGGTGATAGTATTCCAGAGAGAGTTAAGGCTGCAGCAGTAGGTTAGGGTGCATTTTTTTTATGACTAAGCATTGAGACTTTATTTGAAAGGGGAAGAAGAGCCAAAATCATCACCACGTCCCCTAAAACAACAGTTCTCAAACTGTGGGTCACGACCCCTCTGGAGGTCAAATGACCCTTTCATGGAGATTGCCTAAGACCATCAGAAAACACATATTTCCGATGGTCTTAGGAACCGAGACACTGCTCCTCCATCGACCTCCAGGCAGGTCCGGCCACACGCAGATACTCCCACATATAAGTATCTGGAGTGATGACATCAATGCATCAACCCCATCATATACACCCCATGCAAATGCACGCATATGTGGCAGGGTTGGCGCCATAATGTACTTATGTGGACCAGTCACACATGTGTAGAGAGCAGTTGCTGTGTAGAGAGCAGCTACTCTGTTAAAACCAGTTACTGTGTTGAAAGCAGCAGTACTGGAGATAAAATGACACTTCGTGAATTATAATGAATGGGTAAATGTAAATTCATATACTGGAGAATCGTCAATTACTGCAAAAAATCTATTGGGAACTTAATCTGATGCTTAGACTAAAATTCAGATTTATGAATTCTTTATAGGAAATATGTGTTTAAACTCAGCCCTACAAAAATCAACTCAGTTAACAAAGGGGGGTACTGGCAGCAATCACAAATGAAACCCACAGTACTGTTTAGCTTTCTTTTTATTTGAAAAGCATATATATACACATATATAGATATATATACACACATATAAAGATATATATATAGCATATAGCTAAAATATGTTACATGTGGGTGTCAAACACAAATGTTTGTGCTTGTGACTTGCTCAAATGGACCTCTAGATGAAAGGGGTGTGTGTAGGAGTCCCAGGGTAAATTCATCTAATTAAAAAAAACACTCATAGAAAGAAATTAACAAGACAGACCAGGGATGATATAGCACATGATATAATTCAAAGGAGTAAATTCTTCAGGCAAAGAAAGAAGAGGTGACTGTAGTTATAAGTACACATTTCAAGAATTACAGTCACAAGATTCACTTATAAGCATGATAAATTTGGTTCATAATCTTAGTCATTCCAAAAAGTTTCCTTAAAAGCCCATGATGAGCCACTAGAACTCCCTCTTAAAGAATTTATTGTAGGCTTTTGTTTATTTCTTCATACCAAGATCATTAGGCTTTGTTACACATGAAACTGGAGTCAATTGTAATACATAGTGACCTCTACAGGACTTTGTCAAAGTTTTCTCAGTCTCTAACTCTTACAGTAGTAGGTTGGCGGCCACATCTTTCTCCTACTGAGTGCCTTGTGGGTTCACACACTGACCATTCAATTAGCAATCCAGCATCAACACACTGAACAGCCTTGACTGAATCTTTGAAGTTACTTGTCAATAAATGAAAGAAAGTGGCACCAGCTGCTTTGGAGAGCAAGATTATAAAATAATGCACTACCGTCTGGCTGGGAGGAAACTCTTCACAATGAATGGATCTCTTTACATCTTGAATGCGTCTCATGTACCCCAGGCTAAAAATCAGCAAGGCTGTGGTTTTTGTGGGAAGCTATTCTTTCCCAAGGATCCCTGGTTGAGTAACAGGTTCTGGATTTGGCTGCTAACAGTGAAGTCAGCAGTTGGACTCCATTAGCTGCTTCTCGGGCTGAAGATGAGGCCATTTGCTCAAGTGGAAACTTACAGACTCAGAAACCTGAGGGAGCAGTTCTACTTAGTCCTATGGCAAGACTATGAGTCAGAACCCACACCATAGTCATGGTGAGGTACTCTTTTCCAAGGAAACATTGTGGCACCCATGAAAAACCCATTTTTAAATTTCAATAAAAAAGTGAGCACAAGTAAAGGTCAATAAATTCTCACTGCTGTTTATCTCTGAGACACAGTGGTATGTGCATGTCTGAATGCTAGAGTAAAATATTCAACAAACACCTAATAGGACGATCTGGGCCAGTTACTGGGAGGTGGTATCTGCCTAGGAGGTCAGGGGAACACAGCATGCTTGAGGATGAGATGAGCCAGAGTGCTGAATAAATGATCAAATGTGCATACAGGGATTAGGAATTTACTGATCACCCAGAACTTCTAATCCCCTCTGAAAAAACTTTATTAAATCCAAGTATCTACACTGGCTCTAAAGCTTTGCCTGGAAATCCATTTCTTTAGCAGAGAGGATGGCTAGAGAAGCTCAGATTCTCCATAACCCTAAATTAATCCCCAGCTGTAATCCCCAGTTAGCTGATATACAACCAGGGAATCTCAGGAACATATTTAACAAGTATTTGGAAGTCATATAAATCTTACTTCCTTGACTATCATTCCTTCTCCTTTCAACAAAGTTCGCTTAGCACCTAAATTTGCAACTCGAGTTTCAAGATGAAAAGTTGCTGTTGCTTTGGGTGAACAGAGGGCCCCCAAGTTCACCTTCATGGAGGTCCATTGGGCTGTTGCACGTGCCACTGATCTCTGGAAACCAACCCCTGCTTGTACACCCTAGTCTCCTGTTTCCACTGAGTTTTGAACTCTGCCATCTATTTCTTGTTAGAAAAGGTCTTGGAACGTATTCATACTGGTATAGATGGCCAAAGTGTAATTTACATTTTAAACATGAAATTCAGCGATTAAAGGAATGAAGTTAAAATGTGGAATTTCAGGTATCCCAGTCATGGATTTACTTTAGTCTCCAAATCATACAAACTTGGGAAGAATACTATAAAATGACCTGTCCCCAAAATGTCTGGTTGGTCTTCAACCACTTCAGGAGGGTTCTTACATTTAAAATGCATGGCAGGGAAGGAAGAAGTCAAAGCTACATTGTAGGTGAGGGCAAAAATAAGGATCTAAGGATTGACAGAATACCAATTGAGATGGATCAACAAACCGATGCAATGTTGGAAGTGCTTATTGACATATGCAAGGAATTTAAACAACCAATGGGAAAATATTCATGTATGTACTCATTTGAAAGAAAAGTCACCCAACTGGAGGCAGCAATAATCCTACCGTTACCATTCCATGCAAGGAAAAAGTGTACTGAAAAGGATTATAAAATGGTTGCAGCAGTCTATCCGTAGGTAACTGCCAAAAACTAAACCAGATTCACAGTCAGTGGAACGAGGAGTATTATTGCAGGTGTCAGCTGGATCTTGGCTGAAAGCAAAGACTAACAGAAAGATGTTTATGTGTGTTTTATTCACTATGCAAAGGTTGTTGACTGTGTGCATCATAACAAATTATGGATAACATTGCAAAGAGTGGTAAATCCTGAATCTGTGTTAATTGTGTTCCTGTAGAAGTTGGAATGGACCTGAAGGCAGTGAGCATGATTTGGAGAACCTGCACTTAAATCAAGAGACAATTGTTTGAACAGGATACGAGAATACAGTGTGGCTAAAAATCAGGAAAAATGAATATCAGGGTTATATATTTTCACCCTACTTAGTCTGAATACTGAACAAACAATCTGAAAATTGGATAAGAAGATGATATCAGGACTTGAGGGAATTTCACTAACAGCCTGTGATATGCAGATGCCACAATCTTGCCTGCCCCACGTGAAGACGATATGAAGCACAGCCTCTGGTATAAATTTTACCTCAACCTAAAGAAAAGAAAGATCTCCCCAGTGGGTTGTTAAGCAACTTGATAAGAAAGAAAGAAGCATTGAAAGTGATTTCATTTTATAATATTCATGCAAGGAGAAGTCAACATATCAAAAAATGTATTTCATTGGGAAAACCTTCAAAAGATGTTGTGAAGCATCGAAAAGCGAACGTGACTTTGAAGACCAGAGTAAGCCCCACTCAAACTACAGTATTTTCAACCCCTCATTAGCATCTGAAACCAGAAAATGAATAAGTATGACTAAAGAAGAATTACTATTCCAATTATGGTGTTGACTAAGAATATTGACAATATTGTGCACTGCCGGAAAATGAACTCCTGGAAGAACAGTCGGAGTGCCCTTTAATTAGATCAGAGGGCATTTCATACTACACTTTGTGCAAGCTATCTGTTGAGCAGGACACTATAGGCCAGTGGTTTCCAACCTGTAGGTCGAAACCCTTTGGGGGGTTGAATGACCCTTTCACAGGGGTCGCCCGATTCATAACAGCAAAATTACAGTGATGAAGTAGCAACAAAAATAATTTTATGGTTGGGGGGTGACTGCATTATGAGAAACTGTATAAAAGCATCACAGTATTAGGAGGGTGGAGAACCACCGCTCTGGTTGATCATAAAAAGGGTCAGAGATAAAAGAGGTAGACACTCCCTAAGATGAACTGGCGCAGTGGCTGCAGCAATGGGCTCAAGCATAGCAAGCATTGTTAGAAGGGCCCAGCGGAAAGAAGGGATTGTTTCTGTTGTACACAGGGTTGTTATGAGTCAGAGACAATTTAATGGTACCTAGCAACATCACAACCAAAGCATGTTCTAATTGACATATATTAAGAACAGCTTGAAGTTGACCTTAGCATTTCATCTTTCATCCTACTATACCCTTTCTCCATTTCTGTATTTTCACTTGATTTCCAAGTATGGAGCCTTTCATAACGATTTGCTTTTTGTCTTTTACATACTGCTTGAAGAATGTAGACTTAGGGAGGCATCAACTAAGTCCACGTGGAAGAAGAACACCAGCCTGTGTGGTCCAAAGATTGTAAATAGTAAAATCCAAGCTTGTAGGTAACAGGGCTTAAATTCTGAACACCTGGCTTTCAGAAAGCTGCAGGCTATAATGGAAGCCAAAGATCCTTTTGTTGTGTCCACACACGGATTACCTTCCAGAAAGTCCCCTATCACCATAGTCCAGGGATGTGAATAGTTCTCTATCAGACAGAGAGCACAGTAAAGCCAATAGGGCAGTTCCTGTTAGGTTAAAATGTAACCTATTATCATTTAATCTCCCATGTGAGTATTTGAAAGTTGTTTCTGTTTTTAATATTTTCTGCCTTCTTTTTGATTGAGAGTTTTCTGTTTGGGTTATCATTATTGTTAGGCAATTTTATTTGCTTGCTGTTTGTGTGTTATATGATTTTCTGTATGAAACTCAAGATAGATAAATCTATATAGAGAGTAACTGGATTGATAATTAGGTAGGGGCATTACAGGGAAGGTTGTGGGTGAAATGGGGAGCTAACAACAACGATTATTAGAAAGAAGAAAATTTTCAAGTCTAATGTAGTGGTGATTGCATGACTCTTCTTAATATGACTCAATGTTCACTTGTAAAACATGTGAAATATATGTCAATAAAACAGACTGAATAATTAGGGAGGTAATAAATCATGCAGTTCTTGAGTCAGACTTCAATCTCACACTTAGAATCTTTCAGTTGGTGAGTTCAGCAGGTAGTTAGTTCACAGGTACTAAGTGCCTTCTGTAAGTTACCTGCTGGATCAATGCTTTTCTGTCCCTGTTCATAATAGTTACTGAGCAGGAGAAAAAATATTTCTGGGGGGAGGGTGTTGAGAAGTCAGGATGCAGAGAATAGGAAAGTGAGGAGAGGGAGAGAGAAAGGGGGAGTCTAGTTTTTACTGAAAATGTCCTTCAATATATAATTTTATTTCCCATAAGTTGAGTTCACTCCACAAACAGAGATAACTTTGCTGAAATAAAACAGATTCAGACCCAGCCTGTAAGAGTAGCCATCTGCTTCCCAAAGCCCTTATGTCTCTCCATGCTTGAAATTATTTTTCAAAATTTAAAATTACTTTTTGTATTTAGTTAGTCTGTGCAATGTGCAGATCTGAAAGCAAAGGACATTCTGAATAGGGAGTCTACCTGAAGTAACCACATGCTTATCTTCTAACGACCATGCTACTGACCATCAAGGCAATACAATGCCATACATACTAGAACAATGGTTTCAGAGCTTAGAGTTATAAAGAAGATAGCTTTGGCATGATAATAATAATACATTTATAAATTATCAAAGTTTCATTAGGGAGAGGGTAGTGGAGAGGGAGGGAAAAAATGAAAAGCTGATGTCAAGGGCTCAAAGTAGAAAAGCAAATGTTTGAGAATGATGATGGCAGTGGGTGTGTGAAAGTGTTTGGCACTATGTATGTATGTATGTATTATAAGTGATCTATGAACACCCAATAAAATGATTTATTAAAAATTGTTAAACATGACAGCAAGTTAAACTCTAAGTAGTAAATTAATTTTAAAAATATTGTGAATGTCAAAATATGTAGTATACTCTCCTCTCAACTACATGTTTCATTAGATACTGACTCCTTGTTTGGAAATATTTTCTCCCCAGGGTTTTGGTTTTAAAAAGTTAGATCTTCTGTTTACCAATCCAATGGATGTGAATTTTTATCCATCTGTTCCCAACACCCTCCACAGCTATCATTTTTTGATTTTTGATGCTGTGAAAAATGACAGTGATCTTTATCAGTGCACTTTTTTAAATTCAAGAGAACAATTGCTAAGTACAACCTGTGATAGGTTTTTCAGTTCTGGAAAGAATGTTTATTGTTATTTCTTTAATAATTTCCTGTGCTTTATTCTATATGTTCTCTTCTCCTGAAATTCTTCTTAGTCAAACATTGGATCTTGTGAATGAAATCTCCAACTTTTTTTTCTTTCACTTTTAAAAAATTCTACTGTAAAAGATCTCATCCAATTTATATTTCATTTCTTCATAGACGTTTGAAACTTTAGATGATAAGCTTTTACTTTCCAAGAACTCATTGTTATTATCATTTTATTCTATTTTTATTGATCTGTGTTTTTATTTTAAGAATCTGCTGTTTTTAATATATTAGAACATGGCCTACCTGTTTACAGGATTTGTTTCCTGTATTGTCTCTGTTTTCCAAAAAAAATTACTTTTCATTGTTTTTATTTTTGGTTTCATGAGGTCAGCAGTTAGAAGCCACCAGCCGCTCTGTGAAAGAAATCTGAGGCAGATCAACTCTGACCTCTGGGTCCTGTGGGTCTGAATGGATAAGATGACAGTGATCTGAGGTTTACTGTTTGAATTTAGAGCCAATTAATTACTTCAGGAGGGAAAAACAAACAAGCAAACAGACAATATTTTAGAGTTAGATATCCCTTCCCTTCTCCCCCCAAAATTTTCCCTTTCATTCTTAGTACATGGCTAGAGACCATACTTCCCAGTTGCCCTTGAAAATTTAATTCTAGGAGATTGCTAAATTCTTCTCATTCAGCAGTTCTCAACCTGTGACTGGTGACCCCTTTGGGGGTCAAAATGACCCTTTCACAGGGGACGCCGAACACCACCGGTAAACATAATTCCAATGGTCTTAGAAGCTAAGAGATTGCTCCTCTGTCTCCAGGCCGACATGCAGATATGCCCACATAGGAGTACCTGGCATGAAGACTGTTACCCATGCTACAGCCTGCTTCAAGATAAAATTTCATTTATCTGTCATTAGAAAGAAATATTTCACAATATATAATTTCATATTGTTTGTGTGATTAATCACTGTGTCTTAATTATGCTCAACGTGCAACAATGAAAATACATCCCGCAGATCAGATATTTACATGACAATTCCTAACAGTAGCAACATTACAGTTATGAAGCAGCCACGGAAATAATTGTAAGGTTGGGGGCCACCACCACATGAGGAACTGAATGGAAAGGGTTGCAGTATTTGGAAGGTTGGGAACCAGTGCTCCAATTAGTTGTACTTTCCCAAGGTTGGAGTGAGTCAGATTTTGCCTATCTTTGCCAATGGGCCATTAATTCTACCAGAAGCGACGTTTCCCAGACTCAAATTCCAGGCCTCATTTTCAGTTTCTTGAGTGCCCAGTAAATGGCCCATAAGAAGGGTCCCAAAATCTAACTCCATAATCACTGGAATACACACGCAGGAATGCATGTTTCAACTTCTTAATGTTCAAAGGCTAGTGTGTCCAAAGGCTGTGGCAATGACTCCCGAGGGCTGCTGGTCTCACACTCAGAGGGACAGCTGCTATCTACAGCAACGGACTTCTGACTTCAGCCTTCCTTCGGAACGTCAACTTCCTCTTTTCTTCCAGAGAGACTAGTACTCGGGTACATTGATTTCGTCTTGCCCTCTGCCTTGTTCTGCATGCGTGTGTTGAAGGGGGGGTTCTCTCTCTCCTAGGCCTGACTTATCCTGGTGGTGGAGGGGTTGTGCATGGAGCTGTGGAAATTCTCAGCAGTTTAAACCCACCAGCAGTTTTCTTGGGAGAGGGACTGGGCTTTTCATTCCTCTAAATAGCTACAGTCTCAGACCCAACCAGGGTCATAGAGTCAGCACTAACTTGGTGGTTGTGAGTTTAATTTAGTTTTTAACTTGTTTGTTGCTGTTATTTTCGTTTTTTAAAGAAATGACCAATGCAGCGACAACCTGTTATGTTAACTTAGAAGTGACTGACACACATGTTGCTAACCACTCACCCAGATAGCTTTTGGCTGAGGCAAACACTTGAGTCCTGTTCTGATGGCATTAAACAATGACAATTCTGAGCAATGAAAATGAGGAAGGTGGACACTCCTTGCCTTTTCTAAGTGAGCGGTTATTCCGGATTCCTGAGTTTTTCCTGCTCACCTTCTTCTTTCCAGGCGAGTGAAAGAAAGAAGGGATTCTGATGTGTTTTGTCTGCTTTTTGCTTCACTGCACCAAGATCAGATGTAGTGTGAAGAGGGGCCCAGGGAAGTCATGGTTATTAAGCCAGCTAGACAGCTTAAAAATCCCTGGAACTTCAGTAATTCTCTCTCTGGAAACAAATGTTCTGCTTAAAGAAGGAACAGAAGCAGCTAGTTCATTATGAAATAAACAGAGAAGCGGTCCTACCAAACTTTCATATATTTTAAAATTCATAAATATTTGACATTGTTGATTTAAGGCAATGCTGGCCTATTGTCAACTGCTGGGGGGCTAACGTTTAGGTGAATGGATAAATTCTCCAAAAGGAACAGCCTCCTCGTGTGTTCCCTGAAGATGATGGGGCAGAGGGCCTCGCTGGCCTCCCTTGGACACCCTGGCTCGTTTCGTTCTGAGATATGTCCTGCTGCCAAACTGGATTGACTCTGGGTTCCGCCCCCCCGCCGTGCTTCCTGGGGAGCATCTAGCACAGCATGGATTTCCTGCCTCAGTGGCAACACGCTGTTGTCTTCGGGTGCCCTCCAACCCTACGTAAACACCGCGAAACATTTCCTGGGCTAGAGACATCCTCCCAGTCGCTTCTGTGGCCGAGCCCATTCTTGCAGCCACCACGTCCATCGGTCTAGTGAAGGGCCCTCCTCCAGGGCTGCCCGTCCACTTTACCAAGCGTGCCGCCCTCCTCCAGGACTGCCCTCTCCGGCTCAGATCCGTGGCGCACGTGTGCCTCCACGAGACTGCTCCTGGAACTCCCCAGCTGCCAGATGCTGCATCGCTAAAGATGACCCGACCCCACCACCTTTCTAAAACTTCTAAAAGTTCCATTGCCAAGAAACAGTCACTCAAAAGTTTCTATGTCAACAGCCAGAAAGCAACAAGAGAGGGAGAGAGAGGTGGCATTTTAATCAAGATAATTGTAGTCAGCATTTGTAAATTAGCTCACATGTTTGTCCTATCTTTCGCTAAGATTCATTCTTGAAAGCAATTCCAACATCAACTGTTCTTTCTGTATAGGAGACAAGGGACGGGGTGGTAAGAAGAAAATACATCAAAGCATCTTAAAGAAATGAACAGTTCTTAATTAATCTTAATAAAAAAGAAAACTTTTTAAGTGCTGTGCTCGTTATTGAAGGGTCATGGTGGCATGGTGAGCTAAGTTTGGGATGATGACTGCAAGGTTCAAGGTTCAAACCCAGCAGCAGTTTCGAGGGAGAAGAATGAGGCACTGTGCCTCATAAAGGTATACAGTCCTACAGGACAATTCCACGCTGTCTTTTATAGGGTCACTATGAGTAGATCTTAACTAGATGACAGTGGCTTTTTTTATGCTCTCTGTGATGGGCAGGTTTGTGATGCCAACGTGGCCACAGAAGATTGGTAGGTTTGTTGTGACCGCACAGCCAATGAACACACAGGATGAATTGAAGGGCAGAGATAGGAAGGGCTCAGTGAGTCCCTCACTCTCTTTTGCTTTTGGATCTTCGGACCAGCTGGCTCCCTTGTTTGTCCTGTGCCTCGACCTCCAAGCAACACTCCCCGTGGGACACCTAATCATGGACTGTGGAGCTGTGAGTTGAGGTTCCTTCAAGCCCTGCTTCGCCACGCTCCTGGGATATACATCTCTTGAGCTGGGGACTGTTGGACTCTGTCACCTGACTGACTGTTGGTGACCTGCTCTGCTGTTTGCTGCCTGTGACCACATAGCCTGGATTGCTCTACAGAGGACTATGCAGTGGCCTTCAAGACTTGAAGGACTGCCAGTCTTCTAGCTGTCTCACGCAAGTGAGTTGCACCGGACAATTTGTACTGCTTTATAGATTGTTTCTTTCTTATATACCCTTCTCTCTATATAAATATATAAAGAGAATTACTAGTGTCCTGGTTTTATTTCTCTAGAGAACCCTCTCTGACACACTCTCTACTTGCTCTGTTACTGAACCAATCAGGAGAATGGTTAGGCCAGACTTATGAGGGGAATTTTCAAAGTGTGTGGAAAATGGAATTAAAAGGTAATGGGATTTTCCAGTAGTCAACTCCAGTCTCAAGAAGGCAAATCAGGCAGAGGGAATATATGGGAAGTAAGGGACACACTCCTGTTCCCATCTTTTTTTTTTCCTTCAAGTTCAACCTCTCTCTTCTGGTTACCATTTTATAATATTTTACAGAAAATACTCTTGAAGTTTCCCCTGAAGTGGTACTTTTAAAGAAGTACCAATTTTGTAGTGAGAAAGAAGTTAGTAAACAGGAATAGAGCAGAAGAAAGACCTGGCAAGTGAACTCTGTAAGCCCTATTTCTAATCTCTTGAGGAGTCCTTTCCCTACTTCAAAGAACCCCAGCGGTGCAGTGCTTAAAAGACTCAACTGCTAGCTGAGACACTGGTGGCTCAAACTTACCTGTGATCCTTGTAGGAAAGTTGTGATCGTCTGCCCTTATAAAGATTACAGCCTAGGAACCCCTTGGGACAGTTTTATCTACCTTAGCCTATCAGGTGGATAGGGCGCATGATGAACTCCACAACATACAACACCTTCTGACTCCCTGATCTCCCAAGTCAAAAGAAATATGACAGAAGCAAATTAACTAATGACCTTGGTAAAAATCACTTAAGATCTCTGGCTCTCAACTGCTTGTTGGGGAGAAATTTCTTCTAATTTGTTTAAAAGAGTACTAACATCACTACCATTTCATGAAGCTTGAGGATTTATATGCTAGTCAGATTACAGAGGGTCATAAAATGCAATATGCCCCAACATGTTAGTTTTAAATTTGCAAATAAAAAATATTTCCCAAGTAAGATTTTCAGAGTAGAGGGAAATGCTGGTCAATATTATGAAAACCATTTATAGACTACCTTGGATTTAGTAAAGGGTGGTTAATTCCAATTTTTTGGCACCTTCATTACAGCCATGAGAAGGATTCTGAACATAGACGTTAGAGTGCTCAGCGTCTCCTCCTCGTATACAGAAGGCTGCGCACAAAGAAAACAGGGAGAGGAAACGTCTGTCAAAAGAGGATGGTCCAGGGCTGAGCCCTGGTGGCGTAAGTGGTTGAGTGCGGGACTGCGGCCTGCGGGCTTGGCGGTTCAAATCCAGCAGCGGCTCTCGGGAGCGGCACTGGGTAGTTCCCACAACCACCACAGGGCAGTGAGGTCCACAAAAACAAGCAAACAATAGAGGATGGTCCAATTTGACCGTCTTTAATTCCCTAGCTTAAGAATGTCTTCTCCAAGTTCGTTCTTATTAAATATCAAAGTATTTTATTAGATATGAAATATTAAAATGCACTTATATCAAGATGACATAAGCTAGATGCTTTATTGGGAAGTAGGTTCTTTTCAGTTCATTTTCAAATGTGTATTATATATATGTATATATGTATATATATACATACAACTTAGTGCAGTCATAATAAAAAGGAACCCTGGAGGTGTAGTAGGTTATGCACTGGGCTTCTATCACATAGTCTGCAGTTCAAAACTAGATGGGAGGTGCTGAACCCCGGTGGCGTAAGTGGTTGAGTGCCGGACTGCGGCCCGCAGACTTGGCGGTTCAAATCCGGCGGCGGCTCTCAGGAGAAGCGTTGGGTAGCTCCCAGGACCACCAGAGGCAGTGATGCCCCCACCCCCCCCTCAAAAAAAAATCTAGATGGGAGGCCTTCTAAAGCACCTAGGGTTACATTTTCCCAAAAGTCGCTGGCCAGCTCTACTTTATCCTGTCGGGTCTTAAGAGTGGAATCAACTCTATGGCAGTGAATTTTAAAGTTTGCTTGAGTAATACAATGTATATACAATGCAATACACAATTTGTGCTATTTCCTTTAAAGATCAGTGTGCATAATACAGAAAAGAAAAAAAAAGTACTTGGTTAAGATACTAAACCAAGTAAAAAAAGTAAACCAAAAAAAAGTACTTGGTTAAGATACTAAACCAAGTAAAAGAATGTAAAATCTTTTAGTATATGTGCTGCCGAAGCGAACATGGTTGTACACTCTTTAAAAGAAAAACTATACTCAATCTTGGAGCTGGTAAAACAGGCAAATCATATACCAATAAACAAGAACATCCAAAAAAGGAATGTCTGAATAGTCAGCACCAAATTGTCATTCCATTGACAATGAAATACTGAAACACTAATTACTATTACCCAGTAATTTTATTAATAAATCATTTTAATGGGGACTCTGACAGCACTTATAATAATGCTCGAGTCCTATATTACCCAGCTCTTATCCAGATACTAGCTCAATGATTTTGCAACCACTAAAGCAATAAGCCTATAGGATTAAGAAAATAGGTATGTTTATACCCTTTTTTACTACAAAAATAATTGCAATCATATATTCTGATTCTCAGAGACTTCACTATGATGAAGACAAAATCTGTTGATAAGTGCATTGGTTGACTGTGGTGGAATAGTCTGAAGATCAAAGACATACAGCTTAATTTTAATTTTTTTAATTAAAAAAATCTTATGACAATTCATACAATTGCATTTATAGGATAAAATGATTTGATGCAGAAAGAAGAAAAAAGAAGAAACAGGAAAACGAAAATATCTAAATGAGTGAAATATCTCATTAAGTTTTACTAGCTGTGATTTTTAAAAGCACATTTAAAGAGATGACTAATATTGTCTATAATTGGAAAACTAAAAATATAATTATAAAGCACAGCTCACAAAACTACTAAACCATTTATCTCAATCTATCATTTTTTACCCTATGTTCAATGTGTTTGTATTTATATGGGAAAAAAGATTACAAAAAAAGAATTAGTAAAGCTATTTTTATAGTTGATAGGATAGTAAAATATCAACTGCCAGATCTTTGTTTTCTTGAACAACAAACCATAGGCCCAATGAGCATTCTGATTTAAGAAAAAGTTGTTTATTTTAAATGACCCACCAAGAATTTTGTAAAGGTCTTTGGATGTATTTTCTCACATGATGAGTCTGTAGGAAATTAACCTCATCATTCTTCAGTTATTCTGTGTTTAACTTACTATACTAAAAAGATGTCATCCTCTATCTTGGCAAATTTTAAACAGGCAAATGTTAGTTAATTCGAGTTCACCGTGACCCAGGTGCACAGAGTAGAACTGTTCCATGGGGCCTTCAAAGCTGTGATACTTCACAAGCTGTCTACCAGCCCCCCTTCCAAGGCAAAAGGCTACAAACTGTTAACCTTTTGGCTAGTGGTAAAGCACTTCACCGTATGCCACCCAGTTGCCCAAATTGTGCACAGCAGGCCTGTACTTGCGGTATTTTTTATGATAGAATTTTGAGGCACTGTCTTCAAAATGTTGCAGCCTCACACATACAGAACCTGTTTCTGTTTAAGTGGGAGGCCTCTCTTGGTCACAGCTTCATCAGTCACACTCATGTGGAGATGCTGGGAGCTCACTCACTGTGATCAAGTCATTTCGGACGCACAGCGATCTTATTTTACAAAGTCGACCTGCCCCTTTGGGTTTTCAGGACTATAAGGTCGTTATGGCAACAGAAAGTCTCATCTTTCTCCAAGGGAGCTGCTGGTGGTTTCAAACAACTGCCCTTGTGGTTAGGAGTCCAACTCTTAACCTACTATGCCACCTTTGATGCTCCAATGGTCATTTCACGTATGCAAAATGATGTCCCGAAAGGTAATCATTAATACAGCGAATACTTAAATAAGAATAATAAAAGAAGTATAAAAAAACTAGATGCTGTTATGAGTTTAAAAGTTAATAAAATAACAATAAAATTGCTACTGAAGGAATTTCCACATGGCTTCTTGATAAGCATGCTCACTTGCAATATTTCCTTGCTTTTATCCAAGCATCACCAGCTGTGTGATTTACCCTGACCACCTTTCACCGTAGCAGTTGGATCTCATTCCTTCAGAGGTAGGCCAACTAGACTAATAATCATCAGGCTTGATATATTAGAAACAGGTACCTTCTTTTCACTGACCATACTATACTCATCTTTGAAAAACCACTTTCGACTGCTGAACTTATAGAAGTCGTTCTGATAGTATTGTCAGCTCTTTAAATTGCATAATTAACTCAGAACACCTTGTGGGAATTTGGGGTGTGACTCAAAGCTGAAAGGAATGACAGCAGC
The DNA here is from genome assembly GCA_004026705.1 of Nesogale talazaci. Classification (NCBI taxonomy): domain Eukaryota; kingdom Metazoa; phylum Chordata; class Mammalia; order Afrosoricida; family Tenrecidae; genus Nesogale; species Nesogale talazaci. Next base: position 82,302 of record PVJH01005647.1, on the reverse strand, counting down.
ATGTCAACTTCTGGTTGGCTGGCACTTTTTCTCTTTATGGTCTATGTTTGCTTACTGAAGTAACAAGTACAAGGGAATAAAAATTTAGTATTTCATCAGAAGTATAATGAGTTATGAATAAAGATTACAAACTTACTTTGCCTAATTTTTATACCTATGGATGGAATAAACATTACTACAAGCACTTAGAATATTGCTGTTGTGCAGATGAATGCTAAAAAGGAGTAAGGAATGTAAATTGTGATTTCCACATTGAGTGGCTGTCCAGTTGCCCACCTAAGAGAGAACCTGGATTAAACAAGTGCCATTTTAACAACTGGCTCACCAAACTCATTTAAAAAATCAGGTAAAGATTCTGTCAAATAGGTGCAAACCAGCGGAAGTCCACCACAAGATAGAGACACAGATATGATATAAGAATTTTAGAAAACAAAGCGCATATTATTCTTCCTACCCAGAACATGTCTAGCACTAGAGGATAGCAAGAGTGTAGGGGGCGTATTCAAATCGACTGAGTGTGGAAAGGAAAGGCATCTCCTTGGCTGGGCTGGCTTCCTCCCCACCGCTTTCCTGGCCATTCTTGGACTGAAGAAACTCTTCCATCAAGGTCAACAATACACAAACATGAGCGTTTCCTACCACTTAATTTAAATAGTTTTCAACTACTTCTTGGGAATTGATGAGAATTCAGGGTTCGAGATTAGGAAGTTCTACATTTGCATTCTGATTTTCCCAAATGTTCAGATGTGTGCTCTTGCTCTCTTACTTTTTTTAAGTCACCATTTGTTTTCATCTGAGAAACAGAAATAATAGCAATGTCTAGCAACACAAAGTCTCTGGGGAAGGATTAGAGGAGATAATTGAATAAATTGCTCAGATAGAATATGGACTCCAATGGATGCTATTCCTATCATGGGGGGAGAAAGACAAGGCAGTCTACTCCCATCAAGACTCAGTGTGAGAAGCCAAACTTGGGTCACCACGAGTCAGAATGGATCGGATTGGGTGAGAGCTGTCATGACAGAGCCGTGGTGGCACAGCGGGTTGTGCACTGACAGGTCCAAGCCCAACAGCTGCTCTGTGGCAGGAAGAGAAAGAGTCTGCCATGGAAGACGGACAGTCGTGGTCGCTGTGAGTCGGAGTCAACTTGCGGGGAGTGGGTTTTAGAGCTGAAAGAGGTGTCAGAGATCTCCTAGTTCATCGTTCTTCCTTCAGAGATGAAGAAATGCAGATCCTAAAAATAGACGACACGTAATACCTGAGTCAAGAGTAGATTTCCTTCTCCTTATCCCTGGGGAGTTGTTGAAACCCACCAAACAAAGAGGAGGCTTTTTGCCCTGTTAACCGGAAACCCATAGTTGTCAGTTCTGCTCTCTTGTGGGTTCACTATGAGCAGGCTCACTCCATAGCATTGAGTCTGTAGGTTTGTTTCCAATTCTTAGGTTAGAACTTCCTAGAGCAGCAATTTAATCATTGTAGCAAACATTGGCAACTCTTTATTCTGAGTGAACTCCAACCTCAAACCTTTCAGATTAAACCTGAGCATGGTAACTGTCTGTAACACTCAGGAACATTACACTTCTAGTTTAACAACACAACCACAACTGGCACCAATTGAGTGGATCTGAATCCAGGCAATCCTGTAGGTTAGGACTGTTCTCATAGGACTCCTGAGTGGGGAGGGGGAGCAGTAAATCTTTGTGAAAGCAAATTGCCAAGTTGTTCTCTAGTGGAAAGGCAGATAGAGTCCAGGTGCTTGCCTTTCATTTCTCTGATGAATGCTGCACCAATTCACCACCAGAGCTCCTCAAACTTGTATTTTCCACACAAAAAAATGCATTATCATTGAGTTCATTCATTGCCCAATCAATTCATGGTGACCCTATTGGACAGGGGAGAACTGTCCCTTTTGTGTTTTGGGGGTTGTAAACTTTTAGAGGTTCAGGAAACTATATTCTTCTCCTGCAAAGATGTTGGTGGGTTTGAACTGCTGAATTTGCAGGTGGCAGTTCAATGCATAACCCACTATGCTGCTGGGGCTCCTCAGAATCCTAAAACCCTTGTGAATTAAGTTGTAGACAACTTCTCAAAGGCCAAGTTTTCAGGTGTTTTTTTCTTGTAAAGGAAAAAAAAATGTATGAGGGATGGTTATATGAGAAGTCACAGAATGTGAAGTCAAGGGACTTCAATGCAATGCTATCATAAAATTAAAAGATTCACTGCTGTTTAATCTCCTCCTCAAACCACGGATTCTGCAGCATCTTAGCTATAGAAATGTAATTCAATCTCATAACAGGTTCCTCTCTCCAGGAATCTATACTTTACTTCACACTAAAAATTCCTTAGAAGTCAGAGCTCTCATCTTGCAAAAGTTCTTTTCTTACCTAGACTTTGCCTTACATTTTTGATAAGTTCACAAAATAATAAATTCTTAAATATGAGAGGAGGATTTGAGCCATATGTCTAGGGAGATTTTGTTCTCCTCTTTTTTTTTTCAGTCAGAATAAAAGCTATGAAAGACATCCACATTCCAGTTCCTAGAATCTGAGACTATGTCAACTTACAAGGCAGAGAAGAATTAAGGTTAAGGATGTATTTAAGATTACTAATCCGATAGCCTTAAGATAGGGAAATTATCTTGGGTTCTACACATGAGCCTGACATAATAAAAAAAAAAGTCCCAATAACTAGAGAAAATGGTAATGTGGAAAATGAATTTGTAAAGGAGGTTTAATGGCAGAAGGAGAGTTAGAAAGATGAAATGCTTCTAACTTTCAAGGCAAGGAGTTCAGGGTACGTCTAGAAGCTGGAAAAGGCCAGAGTATGGCTTATTCCTTACAGTTCTAGAAGGAACAGACCCTATCTAACACCTGATGTCAAGCCAATGAAACCCATGTCATACCTCCACTGGAATTGGAAAATAATAAATTTATGCTTTTAAGGTAAAAATAATCATTGATTTTAAGAGGTAGGAAACATGTGCTGCTATGAAAAATCCCTAGAATGTATATTTCTCAAAGTAAAAATAATATAAATATATTTGTTGGTATAAGAAGGGAGGAAGGATGTTTATTTTATAGACCAGTATTCAGCTGACATTGCAGATGCAAATAAAACTACATGATTAACACCAAATAAAAATGGAGTTATTCCTAAGTGGGATATTTTTATAGGTCACTGAAATTAAATTCATTAATCAAAATTTCAATTTCCATGAGTTGAAAATTCATTAATCAAGTATTCAAGCCTTCAGAAATGTATAACGTTTCAGCTCATAAGGCTTCTAATTAGTTAATTAATTGAAATAACTGCAAATTGAAAAGATCCAAACCCATTGCTGTCAAAAGGATTGCAACACAAGGGGACCCCAAGTGTTACTGAGAACACTTGCTAAAGAGGGTCTGGGAGGTGTTATTTTTATGGAAACAGATCCCCAGGGCTTTCTTGAAGGATATCACCAGAAGGATCTGAATCAATGGTTTACAGGTTCATAGTCACGTACAATCAAACCTCAAAAGATTAGTTAATCATTTGCAAGATTTTTTTGCTCGAAATAGCTTGGGTGATGAAGCTGATTACTAGCTTACTTTTACAACATGCTTTAAAAGCAAATAACCAAATTCCTTCTTTATGGGGATTGCTTGAAAAGGTCTTCAATTTACCTATCACACAGTGCTTAACATGGCTAAAGAGATTAAAATGGCTCAAAACCACATACAGAGAAAAAAAAGATGGAATCTTTCTTGTGAAGAGGGTGAAGCAGTGGGTACTATTGCCAGGTAGTAACTGCAGATCTACTGCAGTTGAGTTGATTCGGACTCCTAGCGACCACTGGACAGGGGAGAGCCACTCCACGGGGTTGCCAAGGCTGTTACGTCACACAGGAGCAGATCTTTCTCTGCAGAGCAGCGGGCATATTTCCACCTATCCTCTTGCAGTGGGTGGCTCAATGCTTGAGTCACTGTGGTCCCGGGGCTACTATTTCTAAGTATTGGGAGTTTTAAGAACACCGCCTTTGATCCTAACTTTGAAGATGAAGTACTGAGTCATCATAAGGCAAGGAGAGCAGGATCCCTCTAGAAGTTGGAAAAGAATACCCATTTTAAAGAAGACGTGGACAAAGAAGTTAAGAAGGTAATTTGACAGACAATCCGTTTGAAAGTCTGTATTCTAACTGATGTACTCTATTTTGATGCTTGAAAATGAAACCACGACCATATTCCGCTCTATTGTACAAACTCTCCTTTGACTAGCTGCTTATATAACAAAATCACCAAACCCAATTCACTACCAACAAATTGATTCCGGCTCAGAGTGACCTTATAAAAGAATGTAGACATCCCCTTACGGAAAGGTTGCAGGGAGGAGATGAGTCAGTCAGGGTTCAGTGTCGTAACAATGAAATATGCAATTTTCCTCTAGTGCTCAAATGCTTCCTCTCACTCACTATCATGATCCCAGTTCGACCTTACAAATATAGCTAGACCAGGGAACGTACACTGGAGCCAGTAACATGGAAAATTCAGGATAGATGATCCCTTCAGGACCAGTGGTAGAAGTAGTGGAGGGAGGCTGGGGTATAAAGGGGGAACCAATTTCAGGGATGTACATATAACCTCTTCTCTGGGATATGGATAACAGGGAAGTGAGTAAAGGGACACATTGGACAGTGTACAATATGAAAAAGCAATAACAATTTGTAAATTATTAAGGGTTCATGGTGGAGTGGGGCGGAGGGAAACATGGGGAGCTGGTACTGGGGGCCTAAATGGAGGCAGGATGTTTTGAGAGTGATGATGGCAACAAGTGTGCAAATGTGGTCTGCAAACAATGGATGGATGTATGGATCATGATGGGAATTGTATGAGCTCCCAGTAAAATGACTTTTTTTTTTTAAAAAGGAGGGGGAAAGAGTTTATACCAAGGGCTCGCTCAAGTAGGAAATATTTGGAAATGAAGATGGCGACATTTGTACAAATATGATACAAATGATGCATGGAATGTTATAAGAGCTGTAACAGCCCCCAATAGCATCGATGAAACGAGCGAGAGCGAGAGAGAGAGAGAGAAACTGCTCTATTGATTTCCAAGGCTGTGTAACTTACAGGACCAGGAGAGTCTAGTCAGCTTGGAAAGCTCATTTAGTTAACAAATGTTTCTACATCAGAGGCTATCCAGCCATTTAAGAAGCCTCTTCCGCTCAACTCTGATATGGGAATCAGCTGCTGACTGAGAAGCTGGTCTTTGGAATTTGTGAGCAGCTCCAAAGGAGACAAGATCGGGCAATCTGGCCCTGTAACAACTGCACCCTGGGAAGCCCTGTGGGGCACTCCTGCTCTGGCATAAAGCACTCTCCTTGAAGAAGGAAAGACCTTTGAGCATCAATGCCTGCAGCAGGATGAGTCACACTGCCAGGGTAAAAAAGTGGAGCGCATCCTACAAAGTTATGGTTTTGATTTGATTTTTAAGGATGCCTGACTACTACAATCCTTATTTTCACAGTGACTTTTAGCATAAATAACAACTGATTATACCAAAGCCAGAAATTTATGGGAAGCGCAATTATTTATAACAAAGAAGTATAAAGTAATTCCACCTTGGTAGTAATGGGTATATGATGTTCATAGGAATATTCTTTGTAATAATTAAAATGAGAAAACAACTAGCACTATTCATAAGTAGAGAAACTATATTCAGAAGTCATTTTAAAGTAAATTATTTCAATATCATAAGTAGAAAATAATCTATTCCAAACAATATTTGATGAACATAATATCAAGAAATGTACTGTCTAAAAGTTTTCATAAAATGAAGATATGATAAGTTCAAATATTTGAATGTTTTATTGCAATTAAAATGTTGCAATAGATCTATATTTTTTGGTATAAATAAATTATAATAATATGAAGTTTCCTTTAAAAGTTCAAATGAGATCAATGTTCATAGAGAAAAACACTAATCAAATTAAATTCACTGTTTATGGATACATATCTAGAGATTTAATGCAGAAACCATTGGGCTTTAAAATGCACAATTTGATAGTTGTCTCAATGGAAAAGAGAGAACATTCCAAAGAAAAAGTTTTATGGGCTATTAAAGTATATGTAATACTTTTATCCAGTGGTTGCATCAGAAGCACTTTATTACTTGTTTTTAATTTTCTGCCCTTAAAAGTATATTCAAAAGTTATTTTAAAGTAAATAATTTCAATGTCATAAGTAAAAAAGAATCTAATCACAATATTACTTGATGAACAAAATATCCAAAATTCTACTATCTAAAAGTTAGTGATAATCTTAGAGTCTAGATAAAATACGATGGGTAAATTATTGAAATCAATTTGGAAGGAACGACTGTTTCTACTCTTTCACATAATTAATTATGGCACATCAATGGAAGCAGCACTATGCAAACAGAAAAGGTGATCATTTATGAAGTTATAGAGTAGGGAAAAAACAGATAATGATAAAACATCAAAAAAGTGCAAAATTGTGTGTCTGCAAATTGCACGTGCTTTATGAGTATAGTTATTTGAGAAATATGTTGGTAATGGGGACAAATACTAGAAATAACACTCTAAAATGAAAACAACTTGCCGAAGATGATGAATTAAAGGGTTTTCTATCCTGTGGGGAAAATAAAATAAATGGGATAAAACACGTTGATGTTTTTAAGATAATCAGATAATCCCGGAAAACCGACAAGAGTTTCATCAGAAAAGAAAACTGGGATTTTCAAGGTCTCATGAGTTTCATGATTAAAATTCCTATTTGCCCGATGAAAGCACAATTTTGCCTCCTTAGAGAGACAGTCCTAGAAGTCAGTCTTGGCAGTTCTCTTTAGATGCCCTGGGAATAGACAAACACACTTCTCAATCATGGGTTCATAAATCACCTCAACAGTACCGAGAAGTACACCTGGCTGAACTACAAAAACCTGGGCACCAGAAACCAATAGACGCTAATGAGACACAGAGTCGCTAGCTGGAAATCTAGCCCCAGTGTACGAATACCTGAATGGAAGCGTCTAGAGATTTACCAAGTCACACAAAGACAAATGGTTTTTTAAATGGTCATTTCACCAAAGAGAAAACACAAATAGTTAATAGCACATGAAAGATATTCACCCCAAGTTTTAATCCTGACTTTTTCCCTTAGGTCAGTTCTGACGCAAAGTGACCCTAGAGCAGTGGTTGGCAGACTGCGTGAGCCATCTATGACTCTTTCAGTGTGAGCGTGCGACTCTGAAAAACATTGAAAACATTTGAAGGTTACTATTTCACAATACTTTTATTTAATTGCTTAAAGTTTTCTATTGTGGTTTCCTATTTTCTATTGTGTGTGTAAAACAGTGTACCTGCCATTTAAAATATACCATAATGATCAGTATCTAAAAGTTACTAACCAACCTAAACAGAAACTCAGTACCCCTTAATCAATCACTCTCCATTTCACCTTTTCATCTCTCTATGGTAAAAACTAAACCCCCTATCATCATGCTGATTTCTACTCAAAACAGACAGCCTACAGAACAATAGAAATGCTGGATTCCCAAGGCTGTAACTCTTTATGGAAGCAGACTGCCACATCTTTCTCCCATGGAGTTGCTGGTGGATTTGAACCATATACCTTTTTGTTAGCAGCCATGGTCTTTAGCCTTGTGCTACCAAGGCTTGTTTCAAGGCAGGGTAACACTAATATATGTTGGTCCCAATACATTTACCTATTCTAAAACTTTCATGTAGGTGGGATCATACATATTTCTTTTTATTGGACTTATTTATATTCATCATATTTTCAGGCTTCATTCATGCCATTGCATGACTCAGAACTTTATCTGTCTTAATGAATGAATCATATTGTATGGTGGGGATATACACATTTGTTAAATGGAGTCATCTGTTGGTGAACACTTGAGTTGTTCCACCTACATTTGTATACAATTATCTGTGCCCTTACTTTCAATTCTTTGGGTATACATTTAGGAGTCATTGGATTAAACTTTTTGAGGAATTGTTTTTCATAGAGGTCACACCACTTTATGCAGTGGATGGATGTTTCAATTGCTCCACATCCTCATCAACACCTATTTTCTGGGTCGCCAATTATAATTGATCCTTTTGAGTCTGTAGTCTTATCTCATTGTGGTTTTGACTTGCCTCTCTCTACTTGCAGATGGAAGGAGCTCTGGTGGCACTGTCTGGTAAACCTTAGAGCACTAACCAAAAGGTCAGGGGTTCAAATCCTTTTGAGGGTCTCTGACTCAGAATCGACCAGATGGCAGTGCCTTTGGATTTTCTGGTTCATGGCACTCTAAGGAATCTTGACGGCACAGTGGGTCGTGCATTGCACTGCTGCTAGCTACAGGTCAACTGCTGGAACCCACTAGATGATTTTCAGGGGAAAAAGCCCACCCCCAAACATGAGGCTGCCTGCTCCCTTGAAGAATTAAGAGTCTCAGAAATCTACATAGAGTCTTTATGAGTTGGAATGAACTGTATAATAGTGGGTTTGTTTTTTGTTTGATTTTAATGACTAGGTTCAGGAAACCTAGTGGCACTGCTGTTATATCCTCAGTTGCTAAGTGAAAATTAGGCATTTTGAACCCTTCAGCTACTCCAGAGGGGAAGCACATGGCCATTTGTGAAAGACGTGGCCATTTGTTTCCATGCATTCTTGGAAACTATGGAACAGCTCTACACAGTACACTAGGAAAGCAGTCGGCAAACTTTTGGGACCGGAGAGTCAATCCTGTCCCTCCTCACAACTTTACAATCACTCAAGAGCCTTAAATATGTTTCTCCAAAAAAATAAAGTCACCGTGACCTGAAAGAACAACCTTCAAATGTTTTCAATGTGACTTCAGAGCTGCACACTCACACAAAAAAACCACTGCTCTAGGATCACTTTGCATCAGAATTGACCTAAGGGTAAAAGTCGGGATTTAAACTTATGCTAAATATATTTCATGTGCTATCAATTATTTGTCTTTTCTCTTTGGAGAAATGGCCATTTTAAAAAAAATGTCTTTTTGTGATCATTGTGTTGTCAGTATTCTTTAGCTATACTAGGTATTAAACCTATATCAGATAGTTACCAAATATTTTATGCTATTGACATTGTCTCTTTACAACACCAAGGTGTACAGATGGTGTGTGACTAGTGGTGGCTTCTTTTATTGCCCACATGTAACAGAGCTAACTCCAGTAAGGATGTCCCTGATGGGAGGTCAGCAGTTGGAACTCAACAGTGACTTCACAGGACCACCTATGAAAAGACCTGGGGGGGAAGATCTGGTGATTTGTTCCCAGAAAGACTGAAGATAGAGGGAATTCTATGGGTTAGTTCTACTCTCTGTGAATGAGAATGGATTGGACAGCAATTAACAACTTCAAAGGACAAAGTTCTCATAGTGGGTCCATTCTTTACACCTCATTTTCAAGATGGAGTTTCTACCGCAGAAGTAAATTTACATTAAGTTGGAAAATTAGCACCGTCATGCCGAGAAATGTAATCATGATAAATATTGGTCTTCATTGCAAGCGAGGAGCATTAGTTTAGAAAATCCTTTCCTTAAAAATGAGAACTCTGTAAGTAAACAAATAAACAAACTAATAAATAAATAAACCAGAATAACAGATCTAAAGTGCTTCTGGATCCAACTTAATGTGGAAACGTGGGTCAGATCATCTCCATTAAGGTCAGTGAAACAATGGGAAAATGGGAAGATATTTAAAAAGCCTTATATGGACAGTCTCCAAAGGGCAAATTTACAAACAAACAAGAATGATCTACTAAAGACCAGTTGTCTATCAAGCTCCCCAAACCAATAAGACCACTTAAAAGCCGCGAGAAAAGCAGCTTTGTTAAGAAAATGGGTAGAACAAGGAACTCACTGGTTTCTGAGTTAGCAGGAACGCAATTTTCGTCTGGCTTCAAATTTATAACTTTAGTTCTATTTTTCATTTGTTCTACAGGAATACTAAAGTGCTTATCTTTCATCACAAAACATTCATTCCCCTCTGGATAGATATGGTATCAGGAGCATCCAAATATTTCTATTTTATTTGTTATATAAACAATGTCAACTTTGTATTCACATTTCATGCTTAGGAGATTTTTTTGTTCTTGTCATGTAACAAGGTCATTGAAAAATATCAGTGGTTGCTATTTCAATTAGGTCTCTAAATTATCTAAGACATGGCACTGATTAAACAGCTTGGATATTACTGTCAGTATGAAGCCAAGGTTTAACAGAGAAAAGATTTATGTACTGCTCTTTCCCATTTGTCCTGGAAAGATCCCTTTTATCAATGTGCTTACTCATTAATTCAATAAATATTTGTAGGGTATTTCATTCATTAAAAATTCTGAGAGTATGCCCATCAACAGAACAGATAAGATCTCTGTCCAGACGAACCTTACTATCTAAAAGGGAAGACGGCATCCACTAGGCACAATATACTGATTAGGGAAGATGATAAAAATCCATAGCTCCCAAATATGACCTCTTAGGCAGAGTTTGTGGTTTCTCTCTGTTCCTAGTTCATAATTACCTTTTGATAGTTCTTTGCTTGCTTGTTGTGTTTTACAATTCTAAAGAATAAACATGGGGATAAACCACCTCTTATGCTTTGAAAGTTTGGAAATAATGAAGACTTGAAAACAGTGGCATTTCTAGTGTAGGGCAGACCCGTGTGAGAGAAAGTTGAGGCCCTCTACACTGGGAAAGATGCACGGCCTTGGACACTCTCTGTAGGTCACACGAGTCAGCACTGAGTAGACAGCAAAGGCGGTTGGTGGCTGCTACTTTCTCATAGCAGAGCCTTAGTATTTCCTCTCTATGTTCTGCACAGGTGCATCTCAGGAGGCCAAAGACCAAGGGAAAAACAAACCTGTACCTCCCACTCAGTCAAGTCGGATTTTCCGTGCACTCTCTCCAGGTGCAAATGAAAGTCCGCACCACAAGGACGACTATCTTTCAGACAGGGAAACCTACTCATGCTATCTTAGAGAATGACAGAACCAGAAACAGAAGGCAGTCAGACGGCACTTACTGGTGAGTGGTTGGGCTGACGTTGATGCGCCGAGGGTGACTCCCCGATTCGAATTTGCTTGCCAGGGTGACATTATTCCCAAACAGGCAGTACCGTGGCATCCGCACCCCAACAACTCCTGCCAGCACGGAGCCCGAGTGAATGCCTATCCTCATCTACAACAGAATGAAAAAGGGAAAGGGTAAATTTAGGTTTTCATTTGGTATTTTCATGAGCGGTGTTTCTCATTATGTAAACATTACACTGAGCATTTCTCTAAGGCAGGCATGGATTCGCGATCGTTTTTTAGTAAGCCCAAATACCTGACCATTATACTTGTCAGTGAACATAAATGATGTGGAGGAAATGAATGCAAGGATTAATTATAGAGAAAAAAAATCTATGATCAATTTGCTTTGTAAATTGATATATAAAAGGTGACCAGATGTCCTGCTTTTCAACAATTTAACAACATCCTGCGGTGTTTTCAAATTAAAATAAATATATTACAATACTATTTTTGCATTTTATGAAAATTTTTGTTCCTCCATATAGACCAATTTTTTTTATCAAGCGCTCCCCACCCCACCCCCAGTCAATGGTGTCCCGCTTAAAATCTGGTCACTTTATGTATATTAAAAGTAAAGTTGTGTTACATTTGCACACTATAAAATGCTCTAATACGTGAAAAATACACTAGGCCCCTCCAGCTATTCTTACATAAGTGATATTTCCCTTTGCAACGTTAAACACAATTATAAATTTTGTGTGTGCTTCTGTGTGTATTATTTTTCTCTTGGTTTTTCCCATGAAAGAAGGATCTGCATCTATTTCCTTTTGACTGGATTTGCAGCACTTCCACCTGTGAGGGATATTAGATAAATGGCCTGAGATCCCTAACACAATATTCAAATGGAGGTACACAACTGTATCCTTGAGTTAGTCTCTGAAGGATAAATTAAGTGCTGCCTATTTCCTCTCTGAAAACCAAACACAGTTCAATCTGGTTCATGACTTGAAGAGCCCAGAATGTGCAATTGATAGACATTTCAATGTGATCGCAGGAAGGAAGTTACTGTGGGTACAGCACATATCGATACATTCTATACCCACACAAACAAACAAATACAAGGGGTCCTGGTGACCCGGTACTTTAAATAACTTGACTCCTAACCAAAAGATTCTAAGTTTGAATGCACTATGAGTTGAAGGGCAGAAAATACCACCCATTTTTACAAAGGCCACAGTCTAGGACATTGGCTAGGGCAGTTCAATTCTATCATATAGGAGCAGTGTGAGTGGGAATAGACAATGGCATGAAACAAAAACAAAACAAAATAAAACGAAAATGGGGGTGGGGAAAATGCTGGTCGAGATCCTAGAAAGATGGAAAAGGTCCAGTGCCTAGAGGACTACCAGGAAGTCGTCACTAGCCTGCTTTAAAAAGACACACTAAGGCCATTCCTTGTCATAGGGTGAGAGGCATTGGCAAATATCAACTCCTCTGTTTCACGCAAAGGTGTTCCAGCTATAGTTCTGAACCATCTGTTCATTTGCTTTTAAAATTCTGATTCAAATATTTGTTTGGAAATTCAACCTGCCTGGACCAAGATAAATTTATGAGAGGAGAGAAAATTTGGAGCATTTACACCACCAGACGTAATGTTAGTGGGGCTATCTCAGAAGGAGCAGATAGCAAAATATCTGCATATAGACAGTGAAACAGTACTGGCACAGAGCAGGTGGCCCACAATAGCTCCCATGCATGTACCTACTTAATAATGACAGGGTTAGCATGGAAAATTGAGGAGGAGATGCTTTTACATACAAGGCTCTGGATTAACATTGTCTTTTTACAGGGAAACAATTCCAAGTGAATTGAAGATGTTTTGTATAAAGCAAAAGTCAAAAGTACAGTACTAATTAAGGTAAAGTACAATCTGCAGTGTCTGTAAAACACCAAATGATTTGCCCCTCAGAGGCGTTTCCCAGAAAGTCAGGCAACTCTGCTTGCCTTAGCAACTGAAGATGCAGACCCTGGGTCTTGTGTTCCACCTTTCAACCTGGACAGGCATTCCTCTTAGAACAAGTAAAGCTTGATTAGGTGCACCTTCGTGCCCCAGTTTATGGGAGGTGGGAAGACAGGAGCAGCAAAAGGTCAAAGGAAAGGTCATGAGTTATCAGTTACAGCTATTTTCATGCTGTCAAGTCGACCTACGTTTCAACTGGAATCATTTTCTTTCCCATTGAAGAACTTTCTTTAAGACTATTTATGGTCTAGTTTCACCGGTGACACTTTCTGCTTTTGCATGATTGGAAAAGTCGTTATTTTACCTTCACAATGGAACCATGTTTTCATTGGGTATGGAATTGTATATGTTTCTCTTACTCTTTTTCTCCTTTCTCCTGTCTCTTCCTCCCTTCCTCCCCGCCTATCTTTTCTCAGTATTTCAATGATGTTGCCCTACCATCACCTTCCTTCAATTTCTTCCTGAGGAAATGAGAACCCCACTGATGCCCTGCTTTATTCCTTTGTGGATAAGGCATCATTGGGCTTTCTTTCTTTCTTTCTTTTTTTTGGTCACTCCTTTGAAGTCACTGTGGTATGATTTTTGGTAGTGTTTCTTCATGCTTCTTGTTCTTGGGGCATCTCAGGTCTGCTGTTGCTGTTGGTGCCATTGAGTCTATGCGCACTCATGGGGACCGGATGGACAACAAAAAAGCCCTGCCCAGTCCTGTGTCATCTGCAAAATTGTTCCCATGCCTGAGGCCATTGTTGAGGCAACTGTTTTAATCCATCTTGTTGAGGGCTTATTTCATTCAGTTTAAAATCTTGTCATTGAATATTTTCCCTTTATTTTTCTGCCCTGCCTACTCTATGCCCATGAGCTCTGCAGTTTCCTGGTAAGCCTCTTGGAAAAGACACCACCCCCAATCCTGTGTGAGCACCATGTCCTTTCCCCTCCACTCGTCCTGCAAGATTGTGTTTTCCCCTCTTGGTTTGGGTAGGGTTCTCACATACATGTGCTAGTTACAGTTAGCACAAGTATACCTTGTTTCATCGTGCTTTGACTTACTCTGCTTCATATAGGACACATTTCCTACAAATTAAAAGTGTGTGGCAGTATTGTGTGTATGCACCAAGTTTATCACTGCTGTTTTCCCACTGCCTATGCTGCTGTATGTCTTGGTGCCACATTTTGGAAACTCTGACAATGTTTCCAATTCTCACCATTTTCTAAAGGGCTCTTCCACATCTGGCAGTGTAAAAACCACTTGAATATGCTGTGGGAAACAAAACAATGCATACAGCTTGCTCTCTGTGATACTCACTTTATAGCTGTGGTCTAGAACCAAACCTAAAATGCCACCACCATATGCCTAAGCTAAGGTCGAGCCACCCTGGTCTCCTCAGACTCTCAGGAGTTTGCTGGGTTTCCACTCGACTCTCTTCTGCAGGCTGGAGCGTGTCTCAAGGCAGGTTGCTCAGGCGATCCTCGTTTTCATGACGTCGCTCCCTGTCTCTCAAACATGGTTGTCTTCCATTGCCTGATGCTCAGTGTCATGGAAACTGTTCATTTATATATTTGGTCCATATTTTTAGCAGTTTTGGGTGGGAGTGTAAACCCAGTTCTTCTTACCCTAGCATGACTGAAACCACATGTGAGATATATATATTCTTAAAGAAGGAAAACGATCCAAAATGTTCAGGCTATTTGCGATGACAAAGCAGCAACATGAGGAAGTCAAGACCACTGCCCCTGAGTCAAGTCTGACCCTATAGGCCAGAGATGACCCTATAGGACAGAATCAAACTGCCCCTGGGAGTTTCTGAGACCCATGCTTTAAGGGAGCAGAGAGCTTCATCTTTCTCCCATGGAGCAGATGGTGGGATCCAAGTGCTGGCTTGGAAGTTCGCAGCTCACGGTACAACCCACTATGTTGCCAGGGTGGGTGGGGGAGTGGTGGAAGCTGAATGGCATTCCTGTGTGGTGGATAGCACCTTTCTTTACAAGCAGCAAAGCACAGCTCTTTGGTTTCTGTTTCCTTTCTGATCATCTGCTTTGGCCTAAAGAACATCCCCACGTAAGTGCCAGTATTGCCAACATGGGTTTGTGATGCATCTCAGGGCCTTTTCAACAAGAGGACTGCAGCAAAAGTCACTATCACATTGACACAAACCGACTCCTTAGTTTGTGCTCTCTCTTCGGTTTTTTTTTTGGGGGGGGGCACTCCACCTCCCACATCATACTATGCCATCTTTCTTTTTCAAGATCTCTTTATTGGGGGCTCTTACAACCCTTATTATAATTCATAAGCAATTTTATCCAACATATATTATCTAGCTCGCTCGTTCGTTTCTATTTACTTTCTAGTGAGCCCCTGGGAACAGTTCCTCTTTTCCGCCCCCTCCCCTGTATGCCTTCTTTCTAAAGATCTCAGGCTGCTTCATGTTTATCTGTGTTTCTTAACCAATTTTTCAGAATGAGAATTATTATGAGCTAAAGAATGCTAAAGATATCCTATATCATGATATCCTTTGTTGAGGGAGTAGACAGAGGACCAGTCACTCTAAAATGCACACACACACACACACACACACACACACACACACCATCTTTTCTCTGAGTAGGTCATCTAAAACATGCACCTCAAAGAAGGCAAAACCAGATCACCAACTGCAAAAATAGCACAAGTCCACTGTCCCTGCCATTATCTTATAATGGGATAGGACTCAGAGAATTATTTGTTCTGGGAAATAAGGAGATAATCACTGAGAATTTATAAGCTGAATCATCAGACTCCAATTTCTCTTACATTTCTGCTGGCAACTTGGGGATCTTTTCCCAGGAAAATCGTTGCCTCTCTAAGGAAGTCACTAACTGTCTCATTCTGAATGGGCCTCATGCATCTCGCATGGAGGTAACATTGAGAGGTACATTTAACTATCCACGAGGGGGCTGAGAGTCTTTTTGGCAATATTTGGCTGTATTTAAATGAACAAGCAGGCAGTCATATTTGCATCCACCCAGATATTACACAAAGCTAGGGACTGCTGTGAACCAAAGGAATGGTTCTCAACCGTGCTTCTCAACGGCAGCTGTTTTTGCTCTTTGGGGGATATTTGGCAAAGGCTGGAGACATACATGGTTTTCATGACTGGGTGAGAGGATGTTATTGGCCTTTATTGGACAGAATCAGAGACACACAGGATAGTTTCCTCAAACAAAGAATTTTTCAGCCTCAAATGTCCATAGTGCCAAGGTTGAAAAACCCTGCAATACACAGACTTCCTGGCAACCTATACACATTGAGCCAGCATACACCAAAACACTGAAAGTTTAATCAGATCAAAGTGTTGATGGAACACAATGATTTCTAGAGCATTTTTTAAAAATATAGATGATGGAAAAAAAAACTGCCCTAGGGATTCATTGAAACACAGAGCAGCTTCAGGACTGTGATAGGTTTTTGTGACAACCTGGTGCCCATAAGAAGATATGGGTGCAGTTTAGCCTGTCCAATCAGGTCTCAGCTTGACGGCCTCCTTTGGACGTGCCTCTGAAGTAAATGGCTTGCTGGGCCTCTCTCCTTCTCTCTGCTTCACCTTCCTGCCATGGAGTCACCCGGACAGCTGCCAGAACCACTGCAATTAGATTCACAAGACTTTGCATCCAATGACCAGTGAAGTCCTACATTCTGCCTCATTGCATGTGGCTTCATGAGTCTGAAGAAGAAATTATGGACCAGTATTGGACTTATGGACTAGTATTAGAGATATTGAGTTGGACTTGAGTTGGACTGGCTGGGACACTTTCCTGATATACAATTATTTCTTGATATAAAGCTATTTCTTACACACAAGAAGCTGTGGATTTGTTTCTCTAATCAATCTTGCCTACCACATTATGATACCATGGGAGTGGAGTGTCAGAGAAACAAATCATAGAAATGGAGAGTAAATGCTTATCTGTCTCCACCTTATAGTAGTTTTTCATTTTCCTTTTGCTAGCCAGAGGTGACATAGGTCCACACTGTATACTTGATTGTTTTCTGGAAAGAATGTGGGAAGTTAAAGTTTTTGGTTCTTTTCTTTGGTTGCTGTCTTTGGTTATGCCTGTCTCAAATGATGAATGAATGTGGTAATTGTGGCAGTCATGTGCTTATGTTACATTTATGATTGAAATGTAGGGGTGCAGTCTAGCCTGTTAATCTAGAGATAGCCATTGAGTAGCCGATGAGGCCTCTATGTGGGCATGCATGGCTTTCTCCTGAGACTTCTGGGAAATCTTGTGATATTTCCCTCATGAAGATGAGAAGCTATCTTCCCCAGTTGTGGGGAGTTAGTCTTAGAGAGACAATGAATCACGGGGAAGACAAGATGGCAGCGTCCGAGAAGCTGGAGGAGCCGGCAGAGAGACCACACAGCTTTGCCCTGATGGAACCAGAACTCTGAAGCTGGGGTGTCACATGGAGACCTCTGCCAGAGATGAATTGCTTCTGCTGTTGATGGACCCTGAGCCCTGGAGGTGAGGAGCCATGTGGAGACCCCTGCCAGCACTGGGCAGCACCGGGATTCTGCACCCACTGACCTGTGACTTCGTGAGTCAGAAGAAGACTTTATAGACTGATTTCGGGCATATGGGTTAATATCGGACTTTTGATGTTGAACTGGACTGGGCTGGGATGCTTTCTCCATGTCCCATTCCTTTTGTATATAAACCCTTTTCCTTATAATCTATATGCGTGTCCTTGAATTTGTTCCTCTAGTCTACCTGGACTAACACAGTAATTTTGAGCTAAGGAAGAAAAACGGTCCCTTGACCATCCCAGAGGCCACACTGCTGCTTAGTCAAAAGGGCTGACAGGAATCCTGACCCTGGTGCAGTCAGAGACCTAAGGCAACATTGCATATGAATGGGTAGTTTAAATAAGAAGAATGAAATTTGACTGTTTTAAGATTTGAGTTTAGGATCTGGTTGTACTAGGATTACACTGATTTTCTCTAACTATTGTTCCTGAGATGACGTGTGGTAGAAATGATTAGTGGGGAGTAGGAAAGTAGAGTTTGTAAACCCACTGCCTTCATCATTAAATTAGATCTTTAAATGAGTTTAGGATAGGCCTGGCAAAGAAAGCCCTGAAAAGAAGAACTTCACCCAGTGCTTTGAGTGCTCAGTACATTTACTTTCTAAAAGACTTACTGAATGGAGTGTTTTGCAGATTGAAGAAGAAAAACCCATTTTG
Organism: Nesogale talazaci; assembly: GCA_004026705.1. Lineage (NCBI taxonomy): Eukaryota > Metazoa > Chordata > Mammalia > Afrosoricida > Tenrecidae > Nesogale > Nesogale talazaci. The sequence continues at coordinate 64,019 of PVJH01005647.1, read as the reverse complement.
GCCTTTTTGAACTAGTGGCTTGCACCTGCAGGTGGAAAAAACTGGAGCCATGAAGAAATTCTCCTCTCTAGGATTGAAAGTAAAAGAGAGCCCATGGGTACCTGAAAAGCTGGGAAGATGACCACCTGGATCCATTTGTTGAGTGGAATTGGGAGAAATACAGCAATAGAGACAGGTGAGTGTGACCACTGATACTCATGAACCTGGTTCACAGGGACTAAAGAATAGGATGAGAATGGGTTGACTTGCCTGAAATTTAGAGTTGTGCTGACCCTGAGCCTAGCCCAAGGGGTTAAGATTGTTGAGAATTTGTGACAGGGCCATGGTCAAAAGGAAAGGCAGTCAAAAGGCACCCTGGTAAGTTTAAGTGAGAGAGCCCACATGGAGTTGATCAGAACCTAACCAGATGAAAATAAGATTTTTGAACCTATAAATTGGTGCACACATTGTTGCTTATTTAATTGATGATGTCCTGATTTGACTTTGCTTATGAACATAGACTCACAAAGTTCCAACTGGACTGAAGGTTCTTCACCTCTAAGAACATGCTGATCTCCACACAGAATTACATTGATATAAGTGGGCAATATAGAAATTCGATATCCAAAATGGGGAGGAAAAAGGCATGAAATGGCTAGCTTACAAATTTTCATGGATAGGCGAATGTGTTTATAGAAGTATAGGATTATGATGCAGAAGTCCATATAATGCAATAGTTAAGCATTGATTTTTTTGTTTAGTTATTTATAGAGCAGTATATTTAAATGAGGCTGGCACTTAAACACTTTAGTTTCATCCCTTTAGGCACAAATATGATTTTACTATTGTCCTTGTTTTTAAAAGTATGCATGGCTAATGAATTGCACATGTGGCACGTTGGCAAGAGGTGACTATGATAGATATTTTTTATGTCAACATGGCACCCATGAGAAGGTATGGGTGGAGTTATGTCTGGCAATCTGGTTGCAACCTGATGCCTTGCTTGGAGGTGCCACCAAAATCCATGGCTCGCTGGATGGAGGTCATTCTCTCTTTGCCTTCACCTTCCTGTTACCGAGTCACTCCGCGAGCTGCCAGAGCTACCGCCACTGGATTCAAAGGACTTAGCCCCTGTTCCTGCAATCTGCATCATTGCATGTGGGTTAGTGAGTTTTCAGAGGGACTTATGGTTTCATATTGAACTCACGGACTTGAGTTGCACTGGGCAGGGATGTCTTCTCGATAAATAATAATCTCTTGATATAAAACTCTTTCTTACACATATAAGTGTCCTTAGGTTTGTTTCTCTAGTTAACCCAGGATAATCCAAGGAAGTATCCCAAGGTTAAATTAATCTATAACTCAATGTTGTATACCTTTAGTGATATAACATAAGTCATGACAACTAAGCTTCTGAAAATCCCCAATTATAAGGATTCAGCAATTTTCATGGTATTTTATTTGCTATTTATTAATGGAGGCATGCGAACAACTGCATTTTGAGCAAACAATTCTACGTCTCTTAAAATACAAGGCTTACATAGTTCTACGTTGGCTAGTCCAACTCTCTTTTTTTAAGTAAAGAAATGCTACAGTCAAGAGGGCAATGCATATTCATGAGTTCAACCCTCTTGTTTTATAGATAAAGAAGGCAACGTTCAAAAGAAGGAAGAAGAAACAAGAAGTCAGTGCTCATGCCAGCTCTGGGACCTGGTCCTGGGTTCTGTGCACTATAAAAAGCACCTAAATTGAAATGATCCCTCAGGCTACTTCTGCAATTCACATTGGACCACGTCAGACCACACACAAAAAAAGAGTTAATGATCAAGTTACCTTTTTGTATATATCCAGAAGAGAATAGACAATTTTCTGATCGAAACTCAGGAAAAATAAGTTAGTCATTCATTGAAAGCAATATCCAAAGCCTTCCATCCTTTTCTGACTTATTGTCTATGCTTTGCAATACTAAAACTTAACTGGCTAGTCTACTTACCAAGCTCTTACAATTGTGTCTCAGAACCTTTACTCACATATACTAACTCACAGGGAATACGATCTGGGTTCTCTGCCCTGGCTTGGATGACAAAGGTGAACAGAAGTAGTAGATTTCCCACCTTCTTTCAATTTTCTTTTGATACAACCCAACTCAAGGCGGTGGGAGACAGGGGGGAAAAGGAACTGACCCAAGACTGGATGGCACAGAGTGAGAGGTATTATCAGTGAGAAAGCAACCTTGGGCTGAGTGCTGAAGGGGAATGCTTTATGTAGTGAGGTTTAGGACAGGTGTCGGCAGACAGACAGTAGACAGTATTTCAGGTCGGGTGAAAACAATATGCAAAGATTCTCAGGCTTGGTGAGTTTGAAGTAATGAAAGATGGAAACTTCTCATAATCAATAAAAGAGAGCAGAGATGATGCTGTGGTGTGGGGCACAGTAGAATTACATAAAACGTGGCTTCTTTAATTTTGCCGGGTTGCTATTTTATGTTGGTAAGTTATTTTCTGTGAGGGGCTTCCTGGTATAATATGGGATGTTTAGCACACCTACCTCCTCCCCACATGTAAGACAAAATGAGAGACCTAGTTTACGCCAATGGGAGAGAGCAATCCCTCAGAGTATGCGAGAGCTCCAGGAAGAGGTCCCTTCCTCCCAGATGGTTGGTTTGTGGAGGCTGAAAGAGTAATGGTGATGTCAACATTGAGGAGGTGGCAGCAGTAAAGGACCTGACGACAAAACCAACTCTCAGAAGACAAACCCGAAAAAGTGAAAAGAAAAGAAAAGAAAACAAAAAACACACTAATGGTGACAGCATCTTAGCAGCTTAGTCTTCTGTGGTCCTTACTCACACACTCCCATGAAGCCCATTCTAACTCAAAGCAACCTCAGAGTTTCCAGGACTGTCACTCTTTAAGGGATTAGAAAACCTCATCGTTCTTCCTGGTTTTGAACTGCTGAGTTTGTGGTTAGCAGTCAAGCCCTCCACACCACCCAGGCAGCCTCATGGGAAGCTAGTCTTCTCTCTGGGCTTTTCAACTCTGTAGTCAATGCATCCCCTGGATGGTTTACCGGTTTGACTTGTGTTTTCTGTCAACTGCACAAAAAATGAAGCACAAAAAAGTTCAGAAGAGATACACGAGTTATGTGTAGTTAAATCAAGTTGATAAGACTCTTTGAGGTTTTCTATTTCTAAAATAAAAGTGAACGTACCCTTGTGGTGGAACTGTTAGTAGAATCAAATGAAATCCACTATACGTCCATAGTCGTTGTCAACCTGCGTATGGAGGTTGCACGTGATGGGGTAGAACTGCCCCCAAAGGATTTCTTAGTTATAATGCTTACTGAAGCAGTCTGCTAAGTCTCTCTCCAACAGAGCCAACCAATGAGCTCTAACCATCAATCTTTCAGATGGCAGCCAGGACCCATGGTGCCAACCACACCCATCCCACTGGCATTGAAGGGATGCAGATTTCTAGCTATCCGACAGAAGACTTTCTGAGACTAGAAATCCTTATGGGAATGGAGACCTTCATCTTTCTCCCACTGAGCCAATTATGGTGGGATAGAACTGCCAAACTTGTGGTTAGCAGGCCAACACCTAGCCCACATGGGCACATAACCTGGTCTCCTTCAGCTCCCAGCAAGCACTCTAAAAATGTTTGTTCACTACCCCCACTGTGTGCTACTCATTGTATGGTCTGTGATATCAAGGACAAAGGTACACATCCGTTCACAGTTCAGTAAAGAAAGCTGCGGGTTCCTGGACATTCCAGTCAAACTGAAAAACATGATTAACATTATGAGCTAGTGAGTTAATAGGCAAATAACAATTTGTGTTGAAACAGTCCCACTTGAGCAGAACAAAGGGTCCAAATTAATTAGATGATTAAAAAGCTTCTAGTGGAAAAGCCAGTGAGCTGTTTACTCACGTTTGCATTTTAACTCTTGTCTCCAGATTTATGATTGAATTTTGGAGCTTCTAAATTTTTTTTTAATTAACTGTCTTAATTCAAAAGCAGTGGAAATCATTACTCACTTGTTAGGGAAGAGAAAAGAAAACAAGCATTTTGTCCTTTTCCTAGCATTAGCGAGGGTATACTATAACGATTGAACAGAATATATTCTTTTCACCGAAGCGATTAGTAATCTGCATGTTCCCATCAGTTGTCTGGTTGTTTCATTAGCAATCAGTATTTCCCTGAAAATATTTCAAATTGTGATCTGGAGACCACGAGATTTCTAGGAGTGCTATTAACTCACCACTGTGGTTTTCAGTACTATTCTTGGGGTCACAAGTGAGCAAAGGGAGAAATGGTCTTCGTGGAGATGTGCTATCCTCTCCTTTTATGGCGTGACTCAGCTTCCAGCCCGGTGGTGTCCAAATGTCACATTCTCAAGTAATGTGCTTGGACAAATAGCACTTTGGGCAAAGATCTGGCCGTGCTTATTTTGAATACTACAGAAGGACCGTTCAGAGACAAATTTCAATTTGCTGGAAGCATTTGACCTATATATTATTCTTCACGGAATTATATCACATACATTTAGATGTAAATAAGAATTACATGATTCTAAAATATATAACAGGGTGATTGTTTTTGATTGGTAACTGGAGTAGGAGGAAAAAGTGAGTTAGTACTCTTGCTGAACTTTTGATGGGGAAGGAGAGAAGGCTACAAAGACTTGATGAGGAGGGAAGGCCCAGGATCATAGTGACAATGACAAGGGGAAATTGCCAACATTCACTTTGATACAGTCAAATGACTCAACTTCAGCACAACCTTTCTGTAAAATCCTCAGAGAAGTGTATAATGTTAAAATATATAAGTTTTACAAGAAAAAACTTAAAAATGACTAATTTACATGAGTATTATTAATAAAGCCTATAAGCTAATTCTGAAATTTACCTTTGTGTAGACACAAATGACAAAAAAATTTAACAAGAAATTCTGTTTTCAAGCAATGGAAAGACTTCTGTTACATAGGCACATAGTTACAAGTAAACAGTATATATTTGGACATAACCAACAATAGAGGAAATATATAATTTTGTGCTAGAGATATGAAGAATTAATACATTACTTAACAATATGGAACCATCCTTAAACCAATGGAAAAACATGTGAACTACTTATTATAAGAAGAGTAATAACAGCATTCAATTATGATAAGGATGTGTAAGGAACTTAAGAATACCATTGTCACTATTAGCTATCAACATCTGATTTTCATTCTATCTATATGACAAAAATTTTTTAAGAATTTTTCTCACATCTATTATTTGGCTATCTAGCAATGATAATAAAAGGAAACACTTCTGTGAAGAACAGCTACATCAATCAAATCATTCAGAAATGTTTTGCATACTCAATTAAATACATTGTTATGAGTGAACTGCCTACACTGAAATCTACTGTTTTGTTACTGGTTGCAAAACAGTCATCATTTTTATCTTGTGTAAATGAGGAAACCAAGTTCATTGTTGTCCATCAATATCATAAAGGCATTCCTTGTTAATAGTCTATTTTTAACAAAGTGAAGGAACTGCTAAAACCCTAAGGCTCTCAGAAGTTTCTGCTTGTACAGGGCCACTGGGAAATATTGCTCTCAACCTAGAGACTCTATTAACTGAGGAAAACATTTTCTGTAAAAGTGCAACCTTTGTGAAAGCACCAAACCCACCTCCAGAATACCCCTGGTGGACTAAGTCTCCATCGACTTCCCTCAGACCAGAGAGATGAACAGGTTCCCTTTCAGACAGAATGCATGGAAAGCAGATGAACACAGATACACTGAGGTTAAAATGTCACCATAATTTCCTTTGTTTTCCTTTTGATCCATTTGTAATTGTAATTTTGTAAATTTGTAATTTTCTTTTGAACTGAAGTTTTCCTGGGTTTTATTTTGCTGTTGTTGTTTTGTTTATTTTTTTAAGGAGGAGGTTATTTGTTTTGGTATGATTTTCTTTATATGAATCTCAGGTTAGGTAAATCCAAGAAGATAGTAGGAGATACATTTTTTTTTCTTTGGGGTATGGTCAGGGAGGTTGGGGGAGATGGGGAACTATTTTTTTCCTTTTTAAAAAAATTTTTCTGCATCACTGCCCTCATGGGACTAGGAAGCCCCATCTTTCTCCTGGAGAGTTGCTGCTGGATTTGAACCATCAACCCTGTGGGCCACAGTCCCACACACAATCACTATGCTACTGGGGCTCAGCCAATGGGGCACTAATTTTAAGGATTACCAGAATGAAGAAAATATTCTAAAATTGATTGTGATGATGATTACACAACTCTTTATAATATATTAAAACCACAGAATTTTATTGTTTGTTAATTATATAGCAATGAAACTGTTAAAAGAAAAGCTTTTTAAAAGCAAAAATATATAAATATATTTTAAAGTAAAAATATTTTAAACCCAAAATATAAATTTTTAAGTACAATTCCTAACAACAGACATTCTGGAACAAAATTTTTAGTATCTAAGAAATTTTACAGGAGTAGATATCCAGAAAGATTTTTTTAAGTTTATATGGATAAAAATGAAATATTTTAAGAAAGAATAATAGAACCATAATAGTATGTAGAGATCAAGAAAGACACTTTTCTATTAAAAGCTTAAAATTTGTAGAAATAATTTAAAAAGGAATCATTGAAAGAATCATAATAGGAAGCAGTTTGTATTTATAACTCTGGGAGTTTATCTACATTTCTATTAAAATATATACATTCATAAACTCTCCAATCCAAGAATCAAAGTCAGAAAATGGAATATAAAAATGAAATACAAAATAAAGTTGACTGAAATTCTTAAGTCTTACAAAATAAACACATGACCAAAAATTATGTCCCCATAATGTGAAAAAAATTTAGCTTTACTTTATAATTATAGCAAAACTAAAAATGAAATGATCAAATGTTTTGGTTGCCACACTTGACACTCTGACACTAACAATATGAACGTTTGGCAATGAAAGTCAGAGTGAGAGAGAGAGAATGGCAACCGAATTGCTTCCAAGGACATTTGATGCATTCAACTATCAAAATTCTTTATCTTGGCAAGAGAACCATGTACTAGATAGGAGAGAGTTAAAAAGAAAAGAGTAAAAACAAGACAGATTTGTTTGCAAAACAGCAGTCATAAAACCAATCTATTTTTTACCAAGTCCACTTATACAGCAACTCCATGGGACAGAGTGGAACTGTCCCACAGTGTCCCCAGGCTGTCATTGTTACAAATGCCCACGGCCACCTGCTTCTCTACTGCAGCAGCGGGTGGGTTTGAACCACTAACCTTTTAGTTAGAAACTGAGCACTTTAACAGCAGAGCTCACTTTGTGTGTGTGTGTGTGTGTGCGTGTGTGTGTGCAAGTATATCTTTTTATATTGTAAAGATAAACAGCACAGAAAGAAAGTAAACAAGCGGCCATCCAGCTCAGAAGCAACAAAGTCCACATGGAAGAAGCACACCAGTCTGTGTGACCCACGAGGTGTCGAAGGGCTCCAGTAGTAGGCATCAAAGAACTAAGAGTTATATCATTGTAAATGAGGGGGGAGTACAGATTGGGGACCCTAAGCCCATTAATAGGTGAAGCAGCATCCCCTTATAGAGGGATTGCAGGAAGGAGATGAGCCAGTCAAGGTACAGTGTAGTAACAATGAGATATGCAACTTTCCTCTAGTTCTCAAATGCTTTCTCCCACCCACTATCATGCTCCCAATTCTACCTGACAAACCAGCTGGACCAGGGGATGTACACTGGAGTCAGAAACATGGGGAATTCAGGATAGATGATCCCTTCAGACCAGTGGTGGCAATAGTGATACTGGGAAAGTGGAAGGAGGGTGAACAAGTTAAGGGGAACCAGTTGCAGGGATCTACATATAACCTCTTCTCGGGTATGGACAATAGGGAAGTGAGTAAAGGGACACATTGGGCAGTGTATGATATGAAAAAGTAATAACAATTTGTAAATTATTAAGGGTTCATCGGGGAGGGGGAGTGGGGAGGAAGGGGAACTATGGGGTGCTGGTACTGGGGACCTAAGTGGAGGGAGGATGTTTTGAGAGTGATGATGACAACAAGTGTGCAAATGTGGTCTGCACACAATTGACGTATTTATTGATCGTGATGGGAGTTGTATGAGCCCCCAATAAAATGACTCATTTTGTTGTTGTTGTTGTTGTTGTTGTTGTTTTGGGGGGGGGGGCATCACTGCCTCTGGTGGTCATGGGTGCTACCCAGTGCTGCTCCTGAGAGTCGCCACTGGATTTGAACCGCCAAGCCCGCGGGCTGCAGTCTGCACTCAACCACTTACGCCACCGGGGCTCGGCCCAAAATGACTTATTTTTTAAAAAAAGGCAGGGGGAAAGAGGAGCTCATACTAAGGCCTCAAGTAGAAAATATTTGGAAATGAGGGTGGCAACATGTGTACAAATATGCTTGATATAAATTACGTATGGAATGTTACAAGAACTGTAAGCTCCCTCAATAAAATCATTGAAAAAAAAATAGCACAGCCAAGTTTATCTTCCACTCAGAAGCAACATGAAAAACCCGACTTACAGAGTAAGACCGTGGAACTGATTTTTGACTACATTTTGGGATAAACTGGGGATTTAAAAAAATGTTGCTCTTGGTTTGAATCCTCAAAGATTCTGATTTAACCCACCAGGAATTTGACTTGGTCAATAGAGTTTTTAAAACCCTCTTGCCTTTCTAATGTGTGCCCCAAATTGAGAACCATGAGTAAAAGAGATGTTTATATTTCATTTGTTTATGTTTAAAATGACCAGAACTGCAAAGGCTAAGTAGATCAGTTATCTCTCCCAGCCAATGACTATCCAGTTTTGTAAATTATTTCACCTGTATCTTCACTTTTGAGGCCAGAATGCAATAACCTCACTCCCAGCATATTTGAAATTTATCAACACAATGTGTTGTGCATTCTTTTAAAAGGCAAAGGATGTTATATATTTCATTAAAATTATTAGCAAATCATTTGGAACTTGACTGCTTCTCAGACTTAATAGGCTTCAATTGGTGTGAGACAGAAGTTTTGTAGGTTTTACCACCTCTCTTTCTAGGTAGACAGCATCCCAGGTTCACCTACTAGCTGGCATTTTTCATGTTCTTCAATGCCTGTAGGCAATGGGACACCAGAAGTAAACTTCTTAAATACAGGAGTGTTGGATATTACAGGACTCTTAGGTTTGACTGCCAGCCTGTGTAGTCACCATCCAGGTAGGCTTTCCTGTTGCTAGAATTCTTTATATTTTATTTAATTCTTTTAAAAAAATAAATAATTTTATTGGGGGCTCTTACAGCTATTATAACATTCAGTACACCATCTGTATCAAGCACATTTGCACACATGTTGCCACATACATTTCCAAACATTTTCCACTTGAGCCCTTGATATAAGCATCTCTTTAAAAAAAAGCTCTCTTTTCCTAAGATGAATCATTTTATTGGGCACTCACACACCTCCCCCCACGATCCATTATTACATCAATTGTATGCAGATCTCATTTGCCCACTTGTTGCCATCATCACTCTCAAAACATCCTCCCTCCACTTAGTCCCCTAGTTCCACCTCCACATATTTCCCTTCCTCCCTCCCCACCCATGAATCTTTAATAATTTACAAATTGCTATTTCTTATCGTACACTGTCCAATGTGCCCCTTCACTCACTTCCCTCTTGGCCATGCCCCAGAGAGGAGGTTATAGGTAGATCCCTGAAATTAGTTCCCCCTTTCTACTCCACCATCCCTCCACCCTCCCAGTATTACCACTCACATCACTCATCCTGAGGGAATATCTATCCTAAATTCCCCATGTTTCTACCTCCAGTATACATCCCCTGTTCTATTCAGACTTGTCTGGTAGAACCGGGAGCATAATAGTGGGTGTGAGGAAGCATTTGAGAACGAGAGGAAAGATGCATATTTCATTGTTACTACACTGTACTTTAACTGGCTCATCTCCTCCTTGCAACCCCTCTGTAAGAGGATGTCGCTTCACCTACTAATGGGCTTTGGGTCACCAATCTGTACTCCCCCTATTTATAATGAGTTTTGTAGAGATTCCAGAACACATCAGATGAGGAAGAAAACCCTAGCATTCTGCTTCTGAAAATGAACCCCGCCAAGTCCTTTGGATTCCATTCACTCGATCCCACGGTACAAGATGCGGTTGCCAGGAGTTTGTGGTGGGGACAGGGGGCAATGTAAAGACAATGGACAATAATGATAAGCAGACATATAGCAAGTGTGATACAGGGAAGGATTAATGATGTCATCATGTGTTTTGTCCTTTTGAAAGTGGTCACAGACCTGGGGTGATCTTAGACAAATTATTTCTCTTCACCCACGGTATGAAGATAATAATAATGTGTGGCAGCTTAGGCTGGTACATAATCACTCTTCACTGGTAAATATTTCTGTAAAAGTCACAGTCCCAGAAGCTCACAGCGACAGTTCTACCTTGTCTAGAGAGGGTCACTATGCATTGGCATTGACTCAATAACAGTGAGTCTGGTTTGGGTTTAATTCCAATGTGAACATGATTAATACTAATTTTTATCCAGAAAATGGGGAGCCATTTTATTGACCTTCTCTTACTATACGAGCTTGAGAGTTTTCTGATTATACTATTCCACAGGTGTGGAAATTGAACTGGCTTACTAAAACGTTGCTTAGCTGGCGAGGAATGGAGCCCAGCCAGAAACATAATTCTTAAGACTTCTACTGAGATTGTCTTTCTATTGTAACATCTTTGCCAGTTCTCCTTTTAAGCACACCCCCTTTCCCAAATTATTAGCAACGGGATTTAATCACATAATGATAATTTACCCCATAAATACTAATTGCTAAAAGAACCTTAAAAGATGATCTGGAAACCAGGATAAGTAGTTTCCCAGAAAATTATTATTTTTAATTAACAAACAGAGAAAACTACAATATAATTAAAGTACAGCATCAAATCAAAATTAAGTTTTACGAGTTGGGAGTAGTAAATGTAATCTGGTATCCTGCATGGAGTACTGAGTCAGAGAAAAAAATCTGAACAAATTTAGATAATGATAATATATCAGTATTTGTTTGTTAATTGTAACAAGTGTACCATTCTAATACAAAGATCTACGGTAGAGTAAAATGGGTTTAAGGGATTCAGAAACTGTGCTATGTAAATCTAAACCACTGAAGAACTTTCTCTAAAAGTGTAAACTATATATTCCTCCACTAGGGGGAGGGAAAGGACATCCACGAACTACCTTTCCAGTTACAGTTAATTTAAGGGATTTCTATGTCAGGTGAAAGAATCAAGTGTGACAATGTAAAAAAAAAAAATTGTTAAAAACAAATGAATCAATCAAACAACCAATCATACCGCCATTCCTTTGAAGTATAACTCGCCACCATTGAGCCAATCTCAACTGAGAATCTTTAATTATATAAAATGGTGTGGTGTATCTTAACCACATAAGACATGAAAATAATAATTTATAATTTATCAAGGGTTCACCAGGATGGGAGGGTGGGGGAAGGAGGGGAAAAAAGGGGAGGTGATACCGATGGGCTCAAATAGAAAGTAAATGTTTAGAAAATGATGATGGCAACATATGTACAAACACACTTGATACAATTGATGTATGGATTGTTCTAAGGGCTGTAAGAGCCCCCAATAAAATGATCTTTTTTTTTTTAAAAGGGTGTCCATGCCAACATTAACTCTGTTTGCACATTAGATGGCACTCATGTTCATTTTGACTTAAGTTGACCTCTAGTTTCATTAAAGGATCTTTCAACTTGTCACTTTTAGGAAAATTTGTAGAAACAAAATAAACTCTATATTAAGACCTAATGATCTTGGGTTAGTTGAACCAAATGGGAGATGGAATAATCATTAAGCCAACTCCATAAATCCTTAGGAATCCAGTGGTGGTTTTAAGACGTACGTTGAACTCTTGAAGGAGTGCACAGACTGCGCCCACTGGGCATCTCCATGTTCCAAGGAAGTCCTCGGGATCCCCAGACGTTGAGAATGATAACATTAAGATCCATATTAATTCCAAATGACCTCTGTGTCCTCAAGATGACATAAACTTTTGCATTGAGTACACAGCTTCAGAGAGTTTGCTGAATGAATAAATTAGTAAAGGGAAGGGTGAATGGATGAGAATTTCATAATGGATGTAAATGTCACCCCTCTTCCTCCTCTAGATACTTTTAGCACTCTAGTTTTATTTTTTGAGAGACTGGATACTCATACTTCTTAGAATCCCTCATCAACCTTTGCAAGCAAAATTTTTTTTGATTATTTGAATAAAAAAATTTAAGTACAAGATGTTGAATCAATCTAATCCCACTTTGCTTTTTATGATAGCCCAATCATTGATCAAGTAATTTAATACAAACCTTAAGAAAGGATATCTTTAGAGCTTCTCAAATCTTTCTGGCTAAAACTGAGAAGAAATCAGAGACCAGTCACTAAAAGAAAATAAAAGTGCAGTCAGTGGGGCCTAACTATGCTACGGAAAACAGTACTTCTTTTACCCGGGCTTCAGTCCCACAGGAAAGTGGAAGGGGGGTTCTGATGGTGTCTTCTAATGCAACAGATTCACTCATAAATTATTGAGCCCATGGTCTAGAATGAGTCAATCTCTTTAATTAGGCCTCTGCTGCTAACCGGGCTTTGAGAAAACGCTCTATAGTTTGAAATAAACTGTTTTGTGAATTATTTGTGACTAGCAGGCCATTTATCCGCCCCACCAAATAACAGAGAGAAAAGTAGAAAGCGTGCCTTCTTCAAAAAGAAGACTTGTTAACTAAGAAGCCACACAAACAGTCATCACAGGATGAGTCTGTGCGGCACACGAGGGTAATTGTCAGGAGCACGTCTATAGAAAGCAGCCCTGGGCGTGGGCTGCTCACTGCAAAGCCAGTGAGCTTTGGAAACCGTGAGCTGCTTCTCTGGAGAGAGATGGGCCTTTCTGCTCCTATAAGTGCATCCAGCTGCATATAGGGCCACGAGATGTCATCTACTGAGTTCGAACTGACTAGACGGCAGGGAGACTATCAAGAAGCCTTGTGGGTGCTTTGAGCTAAGTTTTACATTGCTAAACACGAGGTCAAGAGTCTGAATCCACCAGCCACTCTGGGGGAGAAAGATGAGCTTGTCGGCTCTCATTAAGACTTATGCCCTAGGAAGCCCAAAGTAGTAGTTCTGCTTTTTCCTATTGGGTTGCTATGAAGTCAGAACCAACCTGCTGACAGTGAGCGCCATGTTTACACTTTATTTTCATTGTTGTTGCACTACCTGTCTCCCCAATTGGCAGTGGATTCTAGGAAAACAAGTGAACATCGACCTACCTTACCATTACATCCCTACGAGCTACTGGAACCTTCCTAGCACAAGGAATACTTCTTAAAAAAGCCTCTGAACATCTACTCGTGTATCTTTTAATCAGGTATTTGAAATATATTATGTTTCACTCTACTGCCCTGTCTCAAATTGAGTTACCCCAAATAATTTTTCCCAATTATTTTATCAGGGGCTCTTAAAGCACTTATAACATTCAATACATCATTTGTATCAAGCATATTTATACACATGTTACCATATTCATTTTGAAGTATTTTCTGCTTGAGCCCTGGTATAAACTCCTCCTTCCCACTCCCTCCTTTTTATGTTATTTTTTTTGGGGGGAGGGGCATCACTGCCCTGGTGGTGGGAGTAGGAGGCCCAGCCTTTGCTCCTGTGGAGCTGGAATTGAACCTCCATCCCAGTGGGCCACAGTCCCGCGCACAACCACTACGCCACCGGGGCTCAGCCCCTCCCTCCCTTTTTTAATGAATCATTGTGTTGGGGGCTCATACAACTCCCATCACAATCCATACATACAGCAATTGTGTGCAGGCCACATTTGCACACTTATTGCCATCATCAAAAAGCCTCTGAACATCTACTTGTGTATCTTTTAATCAGATATTTGAAATATAGTGTGTTTCATTCTACTGCCCCGTCTCAAATTGAGTTACCCCAAATAGAATAATTTCCCCCAAATAGCTCTTAATGCAGAATCAATTTCCCAAGATATTTTTTCCTCTTTTTTTTCTACTTTTCTACCCAAATAAGACACGTAGCCCCAGAAAAGAGCAAAGCTGGGTAGGTCAGCTCTAACAAGAACAGGTGACACCCAAAAGTCACCTGGTGCCCCTTCCAGAATTGTGCATGAAGGAGCTGGGATCCCTACCAGCAAACAGTGTTGGCAGAGTCAATGAAAGGAGGGAGGCAGCACCGGCCATCACAAGAGCTGACTCCACAGACTCGGGCTCTGAAGTTTCCACTTCCCAAATTAGTAAAAAGGAAAGAACTCTTAAAAACAAAACAAAACAAAACAAAAACCCTCCTTTGCTGCAGGGTTACATTGTCACACCTACAAAATGGACCCCTGCTTCTTAATCAAATTCCTGTTTCCCTTGCCTTTCCCTCATCCCTTCTTGGCAACCTGCCCAAGAATGCTTTCATCCTGGTTCTGCAGGCTGTCTGGAGCACTCCCTTCTTCACACCTCCTAACCAGCATCCTGGACCTTCTCACCTTCTGAGGCCTCGCTCAAGCCCTAGTGAAGACCTTGAACTTAATTGGCAGGTCACATGCTACCTCCTACCTATCTGACTGGACGCAAGCTATTTTCATCTTTGAGCATTTCCTTGGCGATAAAACAGGAATAGCAATGGTTAGCTTAGAGAAAAGTTATGAGAACCACTCGTTATCTTCCTCCTCATTGCTAGCACTGAGTCCCTATCATTTACCACATACTGTTTTAAGAACCTCACCAACAGAATCACATCATTTTATTGAACAGGGTGACAAAAAAGCCTGGTTTCTTCAGTAGTCACGCTATATTCTCTCCAATAAGCTTATTATTATATTATTATGCTTTTTTTTAAAAGGAGCCTCCAATAATTGATGCTATTACCTTTGTGAAGAGTGATTTTTTCATAGTGGAACTTTAATTACATTTTGAATTTCTGCCTTAAAGGGATTGTAGACTTAATTATGTAAGACAGTCTTTATTTTGGTAGTGAAATATTTTCACATCCTCAATACGACTAGCTACATTCATATGGTCACTACCCACTAAAATTCATCAATAACTATGATACTTATCTGGATGGTAACACAGGAAGACATACAAGTATCAAAATGATGTCATACAGTTCTGTTAGATTGTCAGAATAAGGACGGCGGGGGTGGGCGATTGGGGGGGTGGGGGAAAAAGGAGGGGGTGGCTCCCATGCCTGCACAGGCTCCTCAGAGGAGGTTAGGAAGAACTCGGGAGTTCATTAAACACCTATCAGGACACCCTAACAGAGCATGCTCCAATTCAAGCCCCTCAGCCAGGTGGAAAGTACACTTGGGCAGTCCAAACTTGGCACAGGCTCATCATCACCCAGGTGGGCTGAACCCAGCCAAGGGGTTCAACCAATACCTTCAATCCGCACTTCCCCAGTCAGGGGTAAGCTAGAATAAAGACACGAGCCAGCTCTGGGCCTCTCTCTTACTGCCTTCCCCCAGAGATCTCTCTTGCCCAGCTCCAGCTGTGCCCCAGCTTCTCTGGCCCAAGATCAGCACAAGTGCATGCACCACTCCACGAGACTGCGCATGTCCAGTTGTGAAACCCCACCCCTAGCCCCTGGCTTGCTTTCTTGTAGCTTGTCACCTTTCCCCCGAAAGAGCATGTACTCTTTTTGAGACAGTAAAACCTGAAACTTCTCTTGTCCTTCATAAAAACCCACTTGGATTACAATATGGGCCTTGGCATGAGTTCTTTCTCTTGTGAAGCCGAGAACCGAGGTATTCCCCACTTCAAAAACTGACCTGTTCCATTTTCTGCATATGCACATATATATATATATATATATATATATATATATGTGTGTGTGTGTGTGTGTGTGTGTGTGTGTGTGTGTGTGATTTCAGTTAGGTGAAGGTAGTATTAGAATAAGCACGAAGTCATAGTATATCATTTTATAACTGAATGGAGATTGTTTCAATGTGTAATTAAACTTTGTCACTATAGTTGTCAAAAATATGTGTTAGCTAGGCAGAGGCTGGCAATGGGATAAGAGGTGATAATGGGAGGAAACTGGCAGGAATCTCAACACAATAGCGAGGTGGAGACAGGCTTCAGCACAGATTCCTCCAGCACAAAGGAAGGTGAAGGGCAGATAGAAATACATTTCTCTATCAATGGAAGAGACCAGAGATATTAGAGATAATGAAACAGGGATGTGGGAGGAGGAGACAGAAAGAGAAGACGCTCCCACAGCCCCCACAGCATGAAGTGTTGGGGTGCTGGGGAGTAGGGATTCATCCTGAAAAGGGAGGGTGCCTTACAAAGGGCCGGCCAATAGCAAAAGTTCCACAGAAAGCCAACTTATGGCGGAAGGTCAAACAATTGCAAACTATTAGGTCAGCTTTACATTTTGCCAGGCGTTTTTAGACTGGAAGGAGGCCTTTGGGATTTCTTTTCCAAAGTATCCTTCTTCAGTAAACTCATCTTTCCAGGCAAACCATCTCCAAGCCTTGGCTGAATTTTGTCCTTTATCTGAAATCTTCCTTGTAAGCAGGAGGGGACCCAAGGAGAGGAGAGGCTCTGAGTCCCTCCTGGTAACAGTCTGTGTCCACGGAAAGAGATTCGTCATGTTGAGGGCACTTTGGACCATATGTGGACGGAAGCCTTAATGACAGGTTGCTAGAATAGGGATAAGGGGGATGGAGGATGTTGTCTTCCCAAGTGCCTGCCCTAGAAGAAATTAACTGGCCAGGCCACAATAAAGGGGTCAGAAAGAAATCAGGCTCACTAATTAGATATCAATGGGAAGATCTAGAACTAAGCATGCTCAGACTCAAGTCACCTAGGCTCAGGTGGGAGGTCCACCTGGGTGTACAGACTAGGCACCAATGACATGACATCACAGTGGTGCATTTAACTCAGTCAATAACATCAGCCAATATTCTCAACTAGGGCTGCCCCAGGCAATGAGAACAGGGGCTAAGAGCAGGCCATAGGCAAGTCATTCTCTTTTGTTGTTCAGGTGTTCTCTTGTATGTCGGAGGGTGGTGGCATACACACACTGCCCAGCCCTGGGCCCCAAGCTCCCTGTCAGATCTCTCCCTTAGAGTGCTCTCTCCGGATATACTGTTCTTGGTTCTGAATGCTGGTTCTTCCTCCCCCGAAGGGTTTTTATCCTGAACTTTCCCAGTCTCTGCTAGACAGCTTCGCACACGTTCTAGGGATTGTGTGTCCTTTCTGAGACTGCAATACCTGAAAATTTCTTTTCCCCCTCAAAAAGTCATTCAGATTTACAAAAGTCCTTCAGTCGCATGAATTCTTTCAACATTGTCAAGCAAGAACCAAGGTACACCATTGCAGAAACCTAACAGTAACACATGCATTTATTCTGGGTTTAACAGGTTGTGACAGATACCTATATGTTTAAGTACTTGAATCTCCAGTGACGATTGCAGTTGTAACTTGGTCTTTTAACCAGTTATCTTTCTTTTGCAATTTATATACTCAATAATATAAAGCAGAGATGGCTCCATGAGACACTGGTTGTTTGTCAGTCAAGAGTTCCAGAAGAGCCTGCTTGCCAGTTTAGTGGAGAACACGGAAAGCATAGACAATGCATAAAAGGCACTAGAAAAATGGAACATGACCAGGAAATGTTGATTTAACAGCATCAAATGGGTCACGATTTTGTCTTTGTTTGGGGTGTCTAAAAACACGTGTTATATAATTGGAAAAACTGGACTCTGTGAAGAAGGCAGCATCAGGATTGGAAGAAGAGGCAATAGCTTACAACATGCAGATGACACGAAGTTGCTTGCTGAACATGAAGGCAAACTGAAGCACTTACTTCTGGAGACAAAAACTCTGAGCTTTAATTTGAATATGAGTGACCCCTCAACATAAATGGAACAAAACCCCTCAATATTGGCACAGTAAACAGCATCGTGGAGATAATGGAAGACATGGATGTGATCTTTGATTTCCTTCTCCTGGGTTCCAAGTCCGTGGAAGCAGCACACAGAGATACCAGACACACTGTACATATAGAAAAAAATCAGCTGCAAAACACCTCTGTAATGTTTTAAAAATGCAAAGATGTCATATTGATGGCTAAGGTGCACTTGATGCAAGCTCTTATCTTTTCAATTGTTTCATATGCACATGCTGGATCATGAAAAAGGAATAGAACAAACCATTGCCCGGCCTAGCCCCGTTCTTGAAATTGTTATCCTTGAGTGCATTGTTGCCGCCACCTTGTCAATCTGTGTCACTGAGAGTCTTCCTCTTCTCTACTGATGATCGATGTTACAAAGAGGAATCTTTTCCAGGGATGTGTCTGCCCTGGTGTTAGTCCAGGTTTGACTGGAGAAACAAATTCATAGGTATTCATATGTGTGTAGTAGAGAATTTTATATCAAAGAATAATTCTGTATTAAGAAAACATTCTAGCCCAGTCTGTAAGTTCAATATTAGCCCAAATATCTGACACCATTCTTAAATTCCTCTTCAGACTCAAGCAACACATGCAATGATGTTGAGTGCAAGAAGATCACAGACCAGTGGGTAGAAAGTCTTGTAGCTGCAGCAATGGAAGTATTTCAGCCCTGGGGTGGCTCTCCATGTGGCACCTCCAGCTGCAGCACTCTGGTTCCATCAGTTTGTCTCCATATGGCTTGTCAACGATAATGTCAAGCAGAGAGAGTCTGTGTGTCCTGTCTCCAGGGAACCATTTATCTCTGTAGTACCTGCAAATGAGGTCATCAGCTGCAACCTAAGTGACCCACCATTCCAGAAACCTAACAGTAACACGTGCATTTATTCTGAGTTTAACAGGTAGTGACAGATATCTATATGTTTAAGTACTTGAATTTCCAGTGACGATTGCAGTGGTAACATTGGTCTAGACTCTACCCCTTTGCAAGATGACAGGTTATGTAACTACCACAGTCCTAATAAGATATCCACATCATAATAGATGAAATATGACCATCTTCACGTCTAGCGAGCATTCTCGTTGTTTTTCCCACAAGAAATTTGTTAGTTCCAGCAATTTTCATGACACTTCCAATATTTTCCCCCAACAATATAGTTCAAATTCACCAGTTATTCTGTGGTCTTTTTGGTTTTTTGTTCACACTTCACATACATGGCTTTACAGGCCTACCTCAGTCCTAAAAGTGACACTTCAAAATGGTTTTGTGCAGTAGTTTTGCCCAGTGACATATATTGATTTCTTGACTGCTGCTTAAGTGATTATGGATTTTTGGATTGAATTGCAATGAAATTCTGACAACTTCAATAGTTTTCTACTTATGATAATGTTGCCGCCTCTGGGTCCAATTTTAAGAATTGTTTTCTTGACAGAGAGTTGTAATCTATTCTGCAGGCTGTATTCTTTGATCTCCAGTAGATGCTTGGCGCTCTCTTTGTTTCCAGCAAGCAAAAATTTGTAATTTGCATGTCAAAGGGTGCTAACTATTCTTGCTCCAACTCAGTTTTCTGAAGTATTCACTCAGTACACTGATTTAGTAAGTGCATTGAGAAGATGTACCCCTGACACACATTTTTCCTCAATGAGCAGTGTCACCTTGTTCGGCTCAAACAACTGTCTCTTTGTCTATGTATAGTTTGGCGTGAGCAAAATTATATGTTCTAAATACCCATTTTTCACAAGACTATCTACCGTTTATTATTCACACCTTAGAGATTCTCATTTTTTGAACTTCTCTCTGGAAGTTCATTTTTGTCCTAGCAGAGAGCTGAGTTAGTTGATCACAATACATTTGAAGAGGTTTGTTTTGATCCTTTTTTTTGTATGTGTCTATTAATATTTTTCCTGAGTCTTTAAAACAAACCCTAATTCCTGGGACATAGACTTTCCACTAAAACATAGCCTTTCAGGACTTCCATTCCTAATTCCAAGAACTTCAGGAATTCCATTCCTAACACCATCACTTTGTAAGACTCCAACTCCAAACTCTATCTCACTCACAGTGCTCATTGTTCCAAATCCCTATTCAGTTCTGTTGGCTCAATATTCTTTGCTTTGAAATCCAGAGGTCAGCCCAATTATGAGGTTTTACTACACAGACTTGAGGACTTAGATATCTATGAAAACCTCATTTCTGAGATTTCTCATTTTCAATTTCCAATAGCTCTGCCAGCCCCATACTCTTCCCTGTAATACCTTAACAGTTCTACACCTCATCCAATTTGAACCATGAAGTTCCTGCAAAAAAAAAAATCCAAATAAAATTATCCCTTACTCAGGGCTGAGCCCCGGTGGCATAGTGGTTGAGTGCGGGACTGGAGCCCACTGGCTTGGTGGTTCAAATCCAGCAGCAGCTCTCTGGGAGCAAGGCTAGGTAGCTCCCATGACCACCAGAGGACAGTGATGCCCCCCCAAAAAACAAAACAAAAACAAACAAACAAACAAACAAAAAATATCCCTTACTCAACATGGGTCCCCTTGTCAAGATGGTATTTCCTTTCTGCCTGACTTTTGTCTTTCT
Source organism: Nesogale talazaci (assembly GCA_004026705.1). NCBI lineage: Eukaryota > Metazoa > Chordata > Mammalia > Afrosoricida > Tenrecidae > Nesogale > Nesogale talazaci. Next base: position 43,443 of record PVJH01005647.1, on the reverse strand, counting down.
CTTTTTAGCTCCCCCACCATTGTTGTTAGGTGTCATTGAGTTGGTCCAACAGAACACAATGAAGCACCACCTGGCCCTACACCATCCTGGAAAGTGCACTGCTTGAGCCCATTGCTGCAGTGGCTGAGCCAATCCATCTCATCATGGGTCTTCCTCTTTTTTGTTCATTCTACCAAGCATGAAATCCTTTTCAGGGGACTAGCCTCTCCTATAAACATGTCCAGAGTGTGACTAAATCTCACCATCCTCCTTTCTAAGGAAAGTTTGGGTTGTACTTCTTCCAAGAAAAATTGTTTGTTCTCTGTCAATATTGTTCACTGGTACAAAAATTCAATGCATTGATCCTTCTTTGGTCTTCCTTACCCAGTGTCCAACTTTCACATGCAAACGAGGCACTGAAAATACCATGGCTAGGGTCAGGAGCACCTTAGCCCTCAAAATCACATCCTTGCTCTTTGGCATTTTAAAGAAGTCTTGTGCAACAGATTTGCCCAATGCAATGTGTCATCCGATCTCTTGAATGATGCTCCCATTGATTGTGTATCTAAGCAAGATGCAACCTTGGTAACTTAAATATCTTCTCTGTTTATCATGTTTCCTCTTGGTTCAGTTGTAAAGATTTTGGTTTTCTTTACATTGAGTTTTCATATACACAGGAAGCTGTAATGCTTGAGCAGCAGCAGCAAGTGCTTCTAGTCCTTTTCACTTTAAGCAAAGTTGTGTCCTCTGCACATCAAAGGCCACTCATAAGCCTTCCCTTATTCTTAAAGTATAATGGCTTTCAATTCTGAAAAAAACTGAAAGGCAAAAAGAATTATAGTTGCCCATGACCCAGTGGCTAACACTTTTGTATCTGAATTTATAGTCACAGTGCTTCTAAAGGCATAACGGCCACTCTACTCCCAATTAGTGTGCCACCATGACAACACACATATCAGGAGTCATGGCTGCTATGCGAAGATGTGTGATTCAGAAAAGCAAAATGCATAGTGAAATTAAACAACATAGACCCACTATGAAAACGTCTATCCTCACTGATAGAGACTCTACAGGACAGAGCAGAACCACTTGACAAGCTTTTGATGGTATAAATATTTATGGAATCAACCAGCTTCATCTTTTTAGCATGTAGTATCTGATGGGTTTGAACTGCTAGTAGTCCAACACTTAACCGACTGCACACTAGACCAGTAAATGATTCATCCATGTAACGACGGAGAGTGTAGGATTTCATGGAATAATTGTGCTCAAATGCTGGTTCCATCATACCATTTATGTATGTTTTCAGATTTACTTGTATATGCATCAAGGAATCCTAATAGCTTTGTCGATAAGCATTAGACTGCAAGAGAAAGATGAAACTTTCTCCTTCCCAAAAGATTTACCTACTTAGATACCCTGTATAGCTTTGCTGTGAGTCAGAACCCACTCAGTAGGTTTGATACTAAATTTTGCTTCTTAAAGTAAATGTCTTATTGAAAATTGATGATAATGACAGTGCTTAATTCATGACACTATTATGAGTGTGAAATGAGTTAATACAGGTCATTATCATAGAAAATAACAGTTTAGAGACAGCAACTGAAAATAGAATAGAAAACTTTGCTAATATCTGTAAAGTATGGAGGGGCAGGAATGGGGAAAGATGAGGGGATGATTTTGGAGAACAGGAATATTCTTAAAGTCCTTAATCAAAGTAGAAGAAAAGACCTAATACCAGGCAAGAGTCTGAAATTTTAGAGTAGACTGTAGTATATACAAATAGGGATTGTGGAACAGATTAAATAAGAGGAACACATGATTTGAGAACTACCTTACAACAAACAATAAATGATGAACTTTGAGACAATATAAGCCAAGTCAACAACCTAAATAAACCCTTTAATTTTGAGTTGACTCCAACTCATGACGCCATGAAGTACAGAGCAAAGCGGACCCACCTTGTGGCGCTGCAGGCTAAGGAGTGCTGGCCCATCATTCACGCACATCAGCCACTCTTAGTGCAACACATGGGGCTTGGAAACAGTGGTCCAGTGGGTCATGATTGTTTCTGAATCAATTTGATGGCAGTGGGGCATTTGGGCTGCTGTTATTTCAGTTTGGATTTTTTTATAAAAGCAGCCAGAACACCATATTGTTGTGCTACCATGCTCTTGCATGAGTTCAAACTGATAAACTTTAGGTTAGAGGTCCTTGTTCCACCCAAGGACAAGGAGGCTAGTTGAGAGAAGAATGAGCTTCATGACACAGCCTCTCTGAGATCTGTGGGAAATGAAGAAACCAGGTACCAACGGTGTTCTTAAATTGCTATCAGCAAGACTCGGGGACCACCCTGGCAAAAGGAATTAAAATCCAAGAGTCAGCTCCACTTGAGCATTCCAATCATCAAGGGCTTATGAACCAAGATCACTGACTGCCCAGCAGCATCCAGCCACTAGTATTTTCCCATCTGCAAAAGAACAACATTCAAAGGATGACATGCGCTTCTCAGTTAGATGGTCCTAACCCCTTGACCTTGAAAAGCGATCACAGTCAATCTTAATTTCTTCAGCCTCTGAAAACTCTTCAATCTACTAAACACAGAACTAAATTTAAAATGGTTCATTTGCTTCAGTCATGCAGAAACAATACAAGAAAAACAGGGTGGGGGAAGTACACATTTATTGCGGATGGGAGGACACTACCCCTAACTTCTTAAATATAAAAGGGAAAAACAAACCAAATTCAGAAACCAGACAGTAAACTGGTAAATCTCTAACTTTCACTTTTCCTTATTACTGATACTTCCTTACATGGGCCTCCCATTCTCTATCTGGAGTGCCACACTAGTCTTCAAACTTGTCTCTTGTCTCTCGTCTATTTCCCCATCAAGCTTCCACTACAGAGGGTTCTTTCTAAAATATTCATCTGCTCCCTAATTAGAATCTCTTCATGACTCCCAACTTCCTGCTAAGTAATAGGCAGACCTCTTTGCAAAGAATTCATAATCCTTAATGGCTTGACTCTTCCAAAATATCTCACCCAACATTCTTGCTGAATTTGTAATGTTTCCTTTGAAAAGTTGCTCTTTTCCTTTTTTGCTTTCTAAACTCATGGAATAATTTCAAAGTGCACGTATCTGCACTTTATTTCTTCGGCTTGAACTACCTTCTGTACTTCAATTACTTGCCAAATTCATATTCAACTTGCTGCTCTCCAATACCAAACCCACCCAGAAAGAGAGTCCATGAGAAAAAGACCAGGTAATTTGTTTCTAAAAAGAAACAAGCACAGGCAAGAAAGCTGCAGCTCTGCACTGTCCCCTGCAGTTGCTCTGAGTCAGAATTGACCCAAGGGCATGCAGCCACTTCACAACTTCCTTGGTATAGACATCTAAAGAGATTCCCAAGTCTCCTTTCTCTCCTAGCCCTCCTCAACCTCCACCAACCACAATTCATTATTCCATTCATTGGGCTCTTTGGGGTTCTAGTTGAGTACATATTCGTCTACGTTAGCATTTAGATATATTGTGAGACTAAATGAAATTCCCCTTAAGAGATGAAGAGGTAATCTACTGCAAATTTTGAGAAATTCCTAAATTCACTAGCTACAACATCATCAGAGAATTCCTCCCAAAATATTTACCTATGAATGAGATAAAGTGCTGGACGTCCTGTGGGTACATGTGGTGACCAGTACTCTGAGTCCACTAACTAGCTCTCTACCCATGGTGCATGGGTGATTTAAATTAAAACTGCTATGTGAAAATATGTGGGCTCTGTAAGACCACTCTGAACTTACTTATGAAACTGAGAACATCAGTGCACCAGTAATATGGACTTAAAGTTTGTACATTTTCCAACTCATCTATATTTACATGTTTTAAGAGAAAGGGCAATATCTATTTATCTTGTAAGAGAAATAAAAAACATATATATTAAATAAATGATGTACAAGTTAATCTGAAGTTCAAATGCTATGTTGTTTTGTTTAATCACAAGATAGCCCCTATCTTCAAAACTGCTTTTGAAACAAATGAAAGTGTGACAAGTTGATCCTATATTTACAAAGTATGATTGGTAAAGCAGACATTTCATTCAGTTTTGATTTCTTTCACTCATTCACTGTTAATTTTAAATTCTTAGTCTACATTTTACATTGTTCTGGGTGCTAATGGCACAGGGTTAATATGACTGATGAGGTCTCTGTTCTTCCAGTGCTGGCATTCTCATGGTGATGCACAATATACAAATAAATAAAAACAATTTCCCATACCCCCTCAAGTTTGCACTTAAAAATGCCCGTGTTCTTGTTAAAGGCGTGCGCTTCAAGGGAAAGACAATGCAGGGCTGAGAAGAATTGAAAGGATGGTACAGGATGAGTAATGCACTTGGTTGCTGCCTGAAAGGTTGGGGTTTTAGTCCAATCACAGATCCCTAGGAAGAAAGGCTTGGCATTCCTTTGGAAAGATCAACATTTGGGTACCCTCCAGATTCCTTACCCATCAGATCTCAACATGGGTCTGAGCCTCTATCCAAGGGGGAGGAATGAAACTGAAACAGACATGGATTCTTTAGTGACAACCAGTTTTGTTTCAAAGAAACCAAAGTCTTATGGAGCATAGTTCTTCTCTGTCATGCATGAGTCTTCCTGAGATGTTGCCAACTCAATGGCGACTTCATGGTGTGCTGGGTAGGGGGTTGGGGTAGGAGAGTTGTTGGGTTGGTTGTTTGACTCTCTGTTACCAGGATACACACTCCGGAGCTTTGCAACTTCAGCTACTGAAGCTTTTCTCAAACCTTCTCATTATTCTTAACCTTGAGTATAAAAAGAACTGCTAACCAGATGACGAAAATAAATGTACATTCAGGAGGGCGGGGTGTGTGACTTTGCAAATGATCAGTTTTGCCAGGGAATAGAAAGTCTTTGTTGTGTTTCATTTTGTTTATGATCTTACTTTTTGTCATAGGGATCAGGCCCCAGCTGAGGAAGCTAAAGGGAAATGAGGTGACCATGCAGTCATTTGTTGGAAATTGAACTATAGAAGTACAGTAACATTTAATTAGGGATCGTTTTCTGTGAAACAAGCCAGCTTATTATGGTAAAATTACCAGGAAAAAAATGACTCCTTCAATGATAAAACAGCTCTCTCCGTAAATTTAGAAGATGTCCTATCTGTCAGAGGGGTCACAATTGATTCAGTCAGGTTAGAAAAGGCAAACAGATCTTGATAGCTTCTCACAACTCTTGTCTCATTTATAAGAATTTCCCCTCTACATGTCCTTCAATATGCAGCTCAGAAATTATATCTTTTGTGAGTTCTTTATTTGGCTCCTCTCAAAATATTCGGTACTTCTTCCTCAGTTAGCCCTTTATCCTGCACATAATCCTAATTAATCAAGATTAAAATCTGTGTGCCCATGAACATTTTTTTAATTCCCAGAAGCTGTATTTCTTGAATGACTGGAATAACGTATGAATTACAATCTGTTTTCTACATTACCCAAACCAAGTATATGTGTGTGATTCTAAAGGCATGAGAAAAAAGTCACCTCTGAACTGGCAAAATAGGTTCTATCAATCTAGCTCTCATTTCCAGCCTTCACTTCAGTTATGTGTATTTGGAATGTTGGCTCCACCTTCTACGATGGTCAAGTATCACTTCTTCTATGGAGCCTGTCTCAACCTACCTCTCAGAACTGATTCTTCACTCATCCCCTTATCCCCTGGGGTAGGTCTCATCTAGGTCTCTCAGTGCTGTGAATAGTGTGTGCTTGACTACTTACACCTACCCAGGGACATCGTGGAAGAAAGGTATGGAGAGCAACTTGTACATAAGTGTAGCTATTAAAACCCACAGAGAACAGCTCCACTTTATAACATGTGGAGCCTTCCTGAGGTGGAACTGACTTGAGAGCAGAGACTGCATATCTTATTACCATATGGTATTCTGGTTACCTTCCAATCCAGGTGAACAGCTTCAGAGTAGGAAGCAAGTGATGCCTTGTTTTATCAAGACATCCGTGCTTCCCAGTAGAAACATAATGCAGATATGAGCCATGTATGTAATTTTAAATATCTTAGGGAGCCATATTAAAAAAAGAAAACAAGTGAAATTAATTTTTATATTTAATTTCACCTAATATACCAAAGACCTTGTAATTGGAAAGCCAGTGTTGCAAATCCTCCAAGGGAGAAAGACGAGGTTCTCTGCTCTCATAAAGATCTGCTGTCTTAGAAACTTTACAGAGCAGCAATACTCAGTCTGACAGAATTTCTGTGATTGAAACGGATTCCACAGCAGTAGGTCAAGTCCACCCAAACAAACTCAACTGCCATCGAGTCCATTTGGACTTATATCAGCCCTCTGGAACACAGGAGAACTGCCACTTCGGGTTATCGAGTCTTTAAATCTTTAGATAGCCTCATCTCTCTCCCAAGGAGCCACTGGTAGGTTTGAACTGCTGATCCTGTAATTAGCAGCTCAATTTATAACCCATTACCCCACAATTCAAAATGGTATCCTTTCAAAATGTTAACTATATAACATTACTAAAGATAATTTTTAGATGATCTCTTTTGTCCTTTCAATTTAGTATCAATTTTCATTTGCAGTATAGTGTAAAGCCAAGTACATACTTACAATAAAAAAAATCTCAGGAATTACACAGGAAAAGGGACAGATCCTCTAGAGCACCACACTAAAATGTGCATTTGGGCAGAGAGTCACATTTCTGTTGAATGAGAAAGATAGTGCAGTGAAAATATTTGCAAGATGTGATGGCATTGTATATGTGGAGAAGGAAGAAGAAAATATGACATAAAAATAGGATCTGACCTTCTGAGAATAGAAGTAGTGCTCTATTTATAAAATGAAAATTATTAGAAATAGGAAGATTTGAGAGAGCAAAGTAAAAGGTGGTAAGTCTGATACAATTGCCAAGTGATTCTGAACACAATGGATGTAATTTTTTTAACAAAAATATGGTGCTTCTTCAAGCACCACCCACATATGAGTAGTTAGTAAACAATTCACAATAGTGAAAGTAATAACAAGGCAACAAGTACATGTAACTTTTCCTCATTTTGCAGACACTAGTCATTACTGTGAACCTACTAGAGTTTACCATTAAACAAAATGTCACAATCAAGCATGCTAAATCCTTTTAGTTTTAAATCTAGATAATTGTTTCATGAATTTGACTAATATTTATTTTTGCATATTACATGTGGTCAGATGCATAAAATCGAGTGAAGTTTTATTTATTTGATTATCTAACAAGTATGCTCATTTTTCTTCTCTTAGGCTGATTTATCATTGGTAAAAATAAATGACCCCACTATATCTACTTGATATCACTTCCCTAGTAATTACTGTCTGTCAGTTGAAAGCCAGTTGAGTTATTTTTACCAAAGTTCATGTTGCTATCAAAACACACTCAACAAAATCAAATATATGGAAAAAGGGAAAGAAAAAATTATTTAGGTCCACATAATTTCAAATGAGTGATATAATTTCAAATAAGTCAACAGACATTTCAGAAGTAGTCTTTTTTCTTCCAGAAGTGGTCTTTTTAAAAGATTTTTTGAAGAGGTATTTCTTTAAGAGTCTTCTCATAGTATATATATCTGAGCATAGATAAATATTATATATACTCTACTTTGTAGATGCATATATTATATACACTATTTACATGCACTAAATATGCTATTTAGTATATTAAATATATACTTTTATATACATAAATTATATATACAATTTATGTGCATATTTACATATAATAAATATGTGTTTGTATATTATATATAATTTCCCTTGTTATTGTGTGTGTGTGTGTGTGTGTGTGTGTGTGTGCTGCCATTAGGACCATTTAGCCACGTGACATCCTGTGTCAGAATGGAGCAGCGCTCCACGGGGTTTTAAAGGGTTTCAGATACAGATCACCAGTTCCCTTTTCCAAGAAAACTGGGTGGACTTGAACCTTCACCACTCTAATTAGAAGTCGAGCCAGCTGTTTCCACTACTCAGGGACTCTTGTCTTTCACATCCATTGCAGACGAATGTTATATTCAATTCCAACAGAGGAACCTAAAGAACAGACAAATCTTCCCCATAGGATTCCTGAGGTTGTAAATATTTACAGAAACAGATTGCTTTAAGTCAGCAGCTCAGTACATAACGACGGTGCCCCCAGGACTCCTTGAATCTTTTATAGTTTTTCATTCATGGCAGAATATCACATACTAAATTGCTGCCCACTGACACAATTCTGAGAGCAATATTTTATTCCTTCATGAACCTCCTCTAATCAAAGGACAAGTTCAACTCATTTAAACTCACATATATTTGAATCTTTCTTGTCTCCCATTGAGCAGATGGTGAGTTGAAACAATCAACTTTGGGGTGGGAGGTTAGCAGTGGACTTGTAAACATTGCACCCTCAGGACCTCTTATTCTCTATGTACTGTCTTCAAATCCATAAGCCACAAAGCTGCCAGTGTTGTCTTTTCCAGGATATGATTTCTGCCTAAGTGCCACCTCACTTCATGTCACTTCTCACTTCATTTGCTGGGTGCCACTAAATCCATTCTAATTTCTATGGGCCCTTTAGAGTAGGGCAGAACTGCCCTGCAAAGTTTCTGAACCATTCAGATTCACAGAGAATCCTTTAGAGAACAGCTCTTTAGATTCTGAGCTGGTACATCTTTCTTTTAATTATTTAAACAAAGATTTTATTAGTACATAATACACATAACATGCAATTCACAAGTTATGAGTGTTATGATCATTACCACAGTCAACTTTAGAACATTTTCTTCTTTCTTGTTCTTATTGTTATTAACTCCCTATTCCTCCCCAACTTCCTCTGCCATACCACCAAGAAACTATTAGTTCAGTTATTGTCTCTAACAATGTACCTCTACTAGATTTTGTAGACAGAAAAACATGCAAATGAAGCATATTGCCAAATCTTTCTCCTATGGAGTAGGCAGGGGAGGGGAGCATGGAACTGCTGACCTTTTGGTTAGAAGCTGAACATTTAACAGTTGCATCACAACAAGGGCTCCTAACTCAGCCCTTAAGTAACCAAACTCACGGCCACAGAGTCAACGCTGACTCAGTGCACCGGTGGGTCTCTGAGACTAGAGCCATTTAGGGGAGCAGAAAGCTGCTGCTGGTTTTGAACTCCCCATCATGCGGATCCCAATCCAACACATAACCATGACACCACCAGGGCTCCTGCAGGAACACTGACCTGGTTTCCTCAGGCTCCTTGTTCAAAATTGTATGTTGCCTAGAATGGCCGTTGAGTGGCCAATAATGCTTACTCAAGTAAAAGGGACAGGATGGCCACCATGAGTTCCTCTGTGGCTAGGGGTAGAGACTGAATACCCTTCTCTACACTCATATATCAATGGTACCCATGGATAAATCCTATACGTACTATCATAATCAGAGGTTTTATGTCTGCTCTTCCCAGTAGTCTGTGAGTTCAATAAGGTCAGGAAAAGTCACTTTTAAAAATCTCTAACTTCTCAAATGGTACAAGTACAAGCCTAGACTTTGAGCTAAAATAATAGCATAATGCTTCTTCCTTAAGAGATACTGAGTAAACGTTTGTCCACGTGAATGAAATCTATGGACATACCATGGGTTCAATTCACAATTTCTGATTTTAATACAATACTCAGAAAACTAAGAGTTTTACTTCTTTTAGTAAGTTTGTGAGTTTCAGAAGAAAAGAAATCACCCCAAATCTTAGATGAATCATGTTCCAATTTAGAAACTAGGTCAGAAATGAATTACCAACAAGACAGAAGATATGCTATAAATATATATATATAATTTCTAAGTTATGAGTATGCTTATCGACCATGCATTACTATCTTAAGTAAAACACAGTTTGCTGTCACTTTGAATTGAAAAGAAGAAAGTGGCAGGCTTGTGTGAAAGCTTTCAAAATTTTCATTTTAAAAAGTATCTTTGTTTGCTCATCATAGTTAGTGTGTTTCCCAAATTATGAAAGTTGATGCCTTAATTTTAACTTTATACACACTTTTGCTATCCTTGTTATCTCAATCTTACATTCTCTGAGACACTTTTAGAAGACATGATTATGAAAGTTAATAAGATGGAAGGTGTCCTTGTCATGTCTTATAATAAGCTTGTTTTATGAACTAATCAAAGAGCAGGATAGAATTTGTAATACTGAGTAAAACAGACTCTGTTAAGACCTAGATAATAGCAATTTTCCCTCACAAAATGGATGGAGTTGTGTAGTGAGGGTAAAAATCATTTTATGGATTTGGCAAAAGAAACTAACTATATACTTCAAAAACAATATTTTATCGAGTATTTATGTTGTCCAAGTAGGCAGTCTGACTTCTCTTTGTCTTTATCTCATTATTGTAGTGATGCTACCACCTCAATATTTCAAAAAATGATACTCTAACCCAATATTGTTGTGTTGTAGGTCGTCAACCTACTTTGTATCATATTATTGTATGAAATGGATCTTTACAAATACTGTTAGTTTGAGAAGAAAAACAACCAAATTTTTTAAAAAATTAATGAGGGATAGAAACTCACTAGGATTTAATGCAGTACAGAGGGTAAAAGGGTGGAAGAAAATCACGACATGATGTAAATTTATTCCTAATTAGTTCATAATAAGAAAAGCTAGTGTATCCTAGATTATAATACAAGTATCTGATTTGAAAAATATTTAGTTCTTCTATTTTTATTGAATTGGATCTGTGTTTAAAATGTTCTCACTAAAGCAACCCTGCTTCTTAGGCAATGTGACATGCAATAAAAAACACACATATTTTAAAGGAAAAAATGAATGTATTTTATCGCATGGGTCCGCATTTTCTTAATAAGAACATATAGAATTCAGTAAACCATGTTAGTAGACCACTGTATATCAAACCGCTCAATAAATGGTATTGCACATATACAACACCCTTGACACTAAGCAAATGCCTGAAGTTGTCATCAGTTACCAGCGTGCTAATTCCAACTCCTGGTGCCCCGTGTGACACAGAATAGAGCTGTGTTTCATGGGGTTTTCTTTTTGTGTGTGTGGCATCACTGCCCTCTGGTGGGAGTAGGAGGCCCAGCCTTGCTCCTGGAGAGCTGCCGCTAGATTTGAACCGTCAACCCAGTGGGCCGCAGTCCCGCACACTACCACTATGCCACTGGGGCTCAGCCCATGGGGTTTTCTTTCAATGGCTGATAATTTGGGGGGAAAGAGCCAGGTTTTGGGTTCTTTTTTTTTTTTTTTTTAATAACTCAAGGCACCTCTGAGTAAACTTGAATTTCAAGCCTTCCTGTTTGCAGCCCAGTGCATTAACCATTTCCACCACCTGGGGACACCAGCCAGCACTCTCCTACCCACTGCCATGGAGTGGGCTCTGACTCACATGGACACTTTGGGGCTACATGGAACTGTCCCATTCAGTTTCTGATTCTGTAAACAGCAGACTTTACAAAGTAGAGTGTCACAGCTTTCTCCCGTGGAGCAACTGGCGGGCTTCAAACTCTGACTTTTTGGCTAGCAGCCAGCTAGCAACTCAGCCCCCTCCCTTGTTTCCAGCACCTTTTCCCATCAAAGGCTTTGTCTTTCCTTCACTCCGCAGAGAGTGCTCGGTGCTAGAATGACGACAGTAAATGGATTCTGTTGATCTAGTCAGGGGAAGAAGGAAAGTGACGCAAATCACCAGAAACCAAGTTTTCCCCTGTTGACAGCACCAGATCTTTGAGAGAGAGTAAAAAAGGAAAGCTGGTTTGAAACGCTTGCAATTACCAAGATGATGAGGTTGATACCACAGAAGATTTAGTTAAAAGAGGAAGATCTTTGGTTAAAGGGATGAGGGAGATTTTAAAGGGATTCACAGAGGCACAGAGAGGTCATGGATCAGGATTGTTAGAGGACCAGAAAGACAAAATGGTACTCTGGCTAAACCCGTCTTCCACACTGAGCTGTGCAAGCAGCTGCCATCCGTTCAGAAGGTAGAAGATGTCTTATGAAAGAAGAGATTGCTTGACTGGCTCAGGGTATAATGTAGCAAGCATGAAATATGCAACTTGCCTCTGGTTCTTAAAAGCTTCCTCCTTCCCACTATCATGATACCAATTCTACTTTACAAATCTCACTAGAACAGAAGATGTACACTGGTACAGACAGGAACTGGAAACACGGGGAACCCAGGACAGATGATTCCTTCAGGACCAGTGCTGAGAGTGGTGATACTGGAAGGGTGGAGAGAAGGTGGAGTAAAAAGGGGGAACCAATTACAAGGATCTACACATAACCTCCCTGGGTTATGGACAACAGGGAAGTGGGTAAAGGGAGACACCTGAAAGTGTATGATATGACAAAATAATAATAATTCATAAATTATCAAGGGTTTATGAGGGGGGAGCGAGGAGGGAGGGGAAAAAGAGGAGCTAATACCAAGGGCTTAAGTAGAAAGCGAATGTTTTGAGAATGATGATGGCAACAAATGTACAAATGTGCTTTGCATACAATAGATGTATGTATGAATTGTGATAAGAGTTGTATGAGCCCCCAATAAAATGATTTCTTAAAAAAGAAGTGGTTCCTTAATCTTGAGATCTTTCCATATCTTTGAAATGCTAAAGTTTTTGAGATTTATATATATATATATATATATATATATATATATATAAGGATTACATAAAGTACTATACAAAATGTCTTATAAATATATGCTGCTTGCCAATGTTACTTCATCTCCAAGTCTTCATTTCACAAAATGACTATTGACGTTACACAGGATCAGTTTCAGATTGCTTTACTACAAGAGCCATGGACACAGGGAGAAGACAACAACAGTTTGAACATTCATGATAAGAGGGCTTATTAGGAACAGCTGTAAACCCAGTGGTTGAAGACACTGAGCAGTAACTAAGAAAAGCATATGGGTTCCTGGGTTTTTGCTTTTATCCCATTACCTCCCTCTCCCCTAAGTGGTTGGAAGATAACACCCACAGGGACTGTGTGTGTGTGTGTGTGTTTAATCATTTCTATCAGAGATCTGCAGAAGTGTTGGAGCATGCCATCAAGAGCTCAATGCACTATCAGAATAGTGTTCTTAGGTATAAGGGATTATGAGTTGGTCTTCTAACCCCAAGGTCTGCAGCTGGAAACCACCAGCTACTCTGTGGGAGGAAGAAGAAGCCTTTTGTTCTCATAAAAAAATGAAATAAAATCTCAGAAACCCCACAGGGGCAGTTCAACTCTGTCCTCTATGGTCATGAGTCGGAACGGACTTCAATGCAGTGAGTCTGGTTTGGTTTATAGAGAAGTTAGGGTGGAGGCTAGAGTTGTGGTCCCTGCTTTGTCCATCTTGCCCATTTTCCCTTTCACTTGGACAGTGCCCCTCATGAGGTCCAACAGCAGTCTGGGACACTGGTCTCCTTCAACACAGCAACAGCAAGCAGGAAGACGGAACCAGGGCTGCTATGGCTTAGTCGGATTCCCTGAATTCTTAGGTTCTCGTCTGTTCCTAAGAAAATGAAGAGGCAGGAAAGAATAAAAATTATGCCTCAAAAATCACTATTTGATTCTGAGGGTAAGGTGGGTGGTTGAATTATTATGATACACCTTCGGAGCATAAAAATTACAGGCAATTTTCTCTTTTCTAAAAGGTGATTATGATAATACAGCTCTGCTCTTAGGAGATTAAAAGCTCTTTCTCTCTGAAAGGAGAAAAGAAACTTCAAAATGACAACTGTCAAAGCAATAAACCTGAAACAAACATAAAATATGAAAGAACCCTGCGGCAGTCGACTAGCCAGCCCTTAAGCGCACGGGAGCACGTGGTTGGCCTCATACTGATGGAGAAACCTCTGCAGGCTGGACACAGACTCTCGTCTCTGTACATTCAGCAGGAACTCGGCAATGGAGGGAAAGACAGGAGACACGGCACTTCATTATACAGTCCTTCTGTTTCTTCCCTGTTCATTCGCTCAGGGAGCTAGATGTTCTTTACCCATTTATAGACTCTGAAACATTGACAGATGAAACTCAGCACCATGCAGTGTGAACCCAGGCAACCTGATTTTCTAATCCCTTTAAGAAGGCACGCTGGTGGGAGTCTCAGGTTATGAGCCAGACCTGCTCCTGGGCCTTTTGGCCACTCGTTGGCAATTGTTGGACGGGTGTAAACAGTTACAGAAAGTATAAAGGAGCCTTCCTTACTGTCATGCAAGAAAAGATCAAAACCTATTCAATGATCTAAAAGCTGCATGTGCAGTAGGTGATTATAATGAACAATTAGTGGGTAGGGTTCAGTTCAAGTGTTATGAAAGGAGGATTCATTTACATAACATTCGACAGCAAGTAGGAGTTGTCAGTATGTCTGACATTCATAACCCAGGGACTGCCTGCATGCTTACAAAAGACAAACAAACAAACACACTGGTGCTGATAGTATGCCACCCTTTAACATTCAAATTAGTTTATTTCAAATACCAACAGGGTCCCTGGCAGACAAGTTTGTGCACAGCTTCTAAGAAAATTTAGATGAGACGCCTGATGTTATGCTTCTGAAAATTAGCCAATAAAAATCTTAAGGGTCACAGCAGAACATTTTTCTGCTTGCTTGCTTTAGGCATGTCATTAGGAAGGGTGAGCACAGAGGGACAAAGAGGGTGAGGGGAAACCCAGGGGAGAGGGATTAGCACAAGAATCAAAATAATTGTGAGAACCACACAGGCCCTGCCAAGGTTTGCTCCACTGGGCATCAAATTGTCCGAGCTGACCCAATGGTGGCTCTCCATCTGATAGCATGGCCTTCATGTCTGCAAAACTTGATAGTGCCTAACAACAACAATAAGTATATCTAGCAACTTCTTGGGTAAATAAGTTTAATCACCTTTTCGGTCAGTGTTATGCTAAATTAAAAAGTTTGGAAATTAATTAAGAGAATTGTACACTGCATTTTTATAATTACATAATGAAATAGAGCCGAACAGAAGAACATTAGACAGTTAAGAATACATAATTAGATTGCACATTCCAGCAACTATTTCATAAACTTTTATTCCTGCATGACATAGTAAACCATAATGTAAATTGTTGTCCTTACTGGAGAAGACTGGGAGAACAAATCGGAAACCTATTGTTTTGGATGACCTTTTTGTGTCATGTTTTCATTTGTGCTTTGGAATTAATCATGGTCCACGACCCAAACCAAATTTATCAAATCCACCTTACACCCTGAGCCCACTTCTGAGTTCAGCTGTCGCACTGAACAGTTGTACGATTCTGAGATAAACTCCTTGGGTGAAACTGGTCTTAAGGCCATCCATCTCTGACCCTTCACTCAGTGCAAGCAGGGATCAGTCTATTGTGATCTGCCCAGCTATCACCTTCTGATTTGAGAGTTACATTATCAGGACTTTCTCCCTCATGTGCCACTTAGAGTCGTGACCCTTCCATTTGTATGAAATTCATAGAAAAAGGAAATCATAGTGACACACAGGTGATTACTTGTAAGGGGCTAAGGAGGTGAGAGATGGGGAGTGACTGTGGGCAGCATTTGTTGTTTGAATGATGAAAGCATTCTTGATTAGATAAAGGCAATTGTTGCAGAATGTTATGAATAAACTAAAAGGAACGACACTGAGATGTACACTCGGAAAAGGTTAATGTTATGCTGTGTGGATTATATCCCAAATTTCAAAATATGGTAGTAAGGCTCCGAAGTCTCTCACACGATACCAGAAAGGCATACACTAGCATAATTCTACATGAACCACAAGTTCCAAAGTGACAGCTCTGTGTTCCAATCTCACGGTAAGAGTGGGTTGTGATACTCACATTGACCCACGTAGTAGAGGTGGTTAATTTCATGATTGAGATGTAGGGGTGGAGTCTGCCTGTTAATCTGGAGAAAGCTATTGGGTAGCCAGTGCGGCCTCCATGTGGATATGGCTTTCTCCTGAGACTTCCGGGAAATCTCGCGATATTTCCCTTGTGGAGAGCAGAAGCTATCTCCCTGCTTGTTGGGAGTCTCAGACACGATGAATCATGGACAAAACAAGATGGCAAGGTGCTGGAGGAGAAGCCACATGGCTTTACCCTGATGGAACCAGACCTCTGAAGCTGGTGAGGCCATGTGGGGACCCCTGCCAGCGCTGAGTTGCTTCTGCCACCACTGGATGCTGTTGATGGACCCTGAGCCCTGGAAGCGAGGAGCCATGGGGAGACCCCTGCCAGCGCCGGGGCTCTGCACTCACTGACCTGTGACTTCGTGAGTCGGAAGGAGACATTATAGACTGCTATCAGGCATATGGGTTAATATCAAACTTACGACTTTGAACTGGACTGGGTTGGGATGCTTTCTCAGTGTTCCATTCCTTTTGTATATAAACCATTCCTTTATATCCATATGTGTGTCTATAAATTTGTGCCTCTAGTCTACCCGGACTAACACAGTAGACAATATCCAGCCGAGCACTGCTGTGTGTAAATGCCTAGCACTCCAAGAAGGAGTCAGGGTGGCACTGCTAAGTGCAGCTGCTAACTTCAGCATGGAGAGCTCCAACCCTTCTAGCAGTTCCATCCAAGAAAGTTCTGGTGGTCTGCTTCTGTGAACATTATAGCCTAAATAGAAAGCCCTATAAGAGAGTCATAGCCTGTCATATGTGGTCCATGTGAGTGCAGCATCATCTTGGTGGCACTTGACAAGAGCATTAACATGATTACCGTAATTACAGAAGAGAACAGTACACATTTCCATTGGCTCTTCTGTAGTCTAAGCACCTGTTGCAATAAGACAAGAGAAGCAATTCAAATTGTAAGCAAACACAGAAAAGCAAGGTGAGAAACCAAATGAAAACCGTAGTATTTAGAAGGCTGCCTAAAAAGAGTGAATTATTTGATTGATGCTAATCACCCCATCACTAGGAACCAACATGGATGTAGGAACATCCATTAAGTAAGTTTTTAATCAGGAGCCAGCTCCCTCGGCCCCTCCCTCATTTTCTAGCTTTTCTTTGGGGAAATATCTTCAAGGTGTCCCTGAATAACGAGAAGAGAAAGATGCTTCATGGGTCCTATTCATCAATCAAGTTGTCAGCTATAAAATAAAATCAATCATTCCCCTAAAGTTTGACTCTTAAGGATGAATTTTTAGCTCAGAAATTTAATCATATGAGTGTTTTTTAAATGAAAGATGATGTCTGATTAATTACCTCAACGTGTCACTGCATAATAATTCACATTTTCTCTTTAAGGATACTACCCTAATAGATTAAGGTTGCTAACATAAAATGTGAATATCCCAACTCTTGGTACATGTTTACATACTTCAGCTTTCCACAGCATAAGAATAATAACGACAATTCTAATAATAGTCAATGGAAGAGAAGTGTTAATTTTTTGATCCTTTCTTATTTTTCATCTCAGGGAAGTCTGTAAATAGTCCTCTAGATCCAAGACATCAAAATGAACACATGTCAAAAGGAAGACGGGTGAATTTCTAGAACCATACCAGCTTAGGCAGTGTAAGGAAAGCAAATTTATAAAAGCATGTATACTAGACTTGAGCAGGATCAGCTTGTTTAACCCAGCTCTCTTTTGAGGTTTTAGTCTGCTAAATTTACTGACATTTCTCTAACCATTGCACTAAATCACATTGTCTGTTCTCTTCAGAATGCCTCGCTGACAGAAGGACCTGGTGCATAATGTGTCTAACTAGTACCATGACTAGTACCTTAGGACTACTACTATCACACAGGGTCCTGACTTATGATAATTAGAGGACCACATGCAGATATCTGCCAGAATGCTCTCATTTATTTTAAATATAAAAACATCTTTTTTATTTAAAATATGATGTTTGTATTGTATACATTTTTAAAAGGCTATTTCTTTTTTACATATAAATCAGTTTAGTAGGAACTCATACATCTCCTTTCATGATCAATACATACATCAATTTGTATGCAAACTACATTTGCACATTTGTTGTCATCATCATTCTCAAAACATCCTCCTTCTACTTAGGGCCCCTGTATCAGCTTCCCATATTTTCCCTCCCTCCCCACTCCCTTTCCCTCATGAACCTTTAATAATTTGCAAATTTTCATTATTTTGTCATATTGTACACTGTCCTATGTGTCCCTTCACCCACTTCCCTCTTGTCCATACCCCAGGGAGGAAGTTATATGTAGATCCCTGAAATTGGTTCCCCCTTTCTACTCCATCTTCCCTCCACTCTCCCTGTATCACCACTCCCGAACTGGTCCTGAAGGGATCATCTGTTCTGAATTCCCCGTGTTTCCAACTCCAGTGTACATTCCCTGATCTAGCTGGATTTATAAATTAGAATTGGGATTATGGTAGTGGGTGGGAAGAAGTATTGAGAACTAGAAGGAAGTTGCATATTTCATTGTTGTTGCATTGTACCTTGACTAGTTCATCTCCTCCCTGCTAGCCCCTGTAAAGGGAGGTTGCTTCACCTATTTTAATGAATTCATTTTTAGAATTAAATTCTAGAATACATTGCAGTGTTCTATATGTATTGAGTATCTGGGTTAGTATCAGCTATACAGAAGTATTTTGATAAATATTTTAAATTTTAACAGAAAGTATTTTAAATGACTAAAATGAATAAATTTATCTTAGGATATATTTTTTGTCAGAATCCACAGTTTGCCTTAGTGTATGACTTTTAACTTAATTTAAGACACACTAATAATTTCTTGCACAATTATGCTCATGGAGCAATACATGGTCCCAACCCTGAAAGGACTGTTATCCTAGTGTAGCTGTTCTCAACCTGAGGGTGGCAACCCCTTTGGGGGTCAAGCGACCCTTTCACAGAGGAGACCTAAGATATATTTCTGATGGTCTTGGGAACCAAGACACCACTCCTCTACGTGTCTCCAGGAGGGTCCACTCACATACAGACATGGCGTCACCACAACATGAGGAATGTATTAAAGGGTCAACAGCATTAGGAAGGTTGAGAACTACTGCTGTAGTATATAAAACATAAAAATACCTTAGTAATACATTTGTAAAATACAATGTGTTGAGTATCACCAGGCAAATATGATGGAAGTTATGAAATGTGAATGTGGAAGATGATTTCAAGTATTTAAAGTGAATGAAACAAGAGGGCTAGAACACACAAGCAAAATAAAACAACATAAAATTCTAGCACGACCCAGTAAAGAGGCAGCAATATGGGGAATAGCCATCAGTCCAGCAAAATGGAGAGCAACATATGATGGTGGTTAGAGACTTATCAAATAGGAACAATCTTTGAAAAAGTAGCTTAGGGCCATATGAAATCATCACCATGCATTTCTTGTTGCACAGGCTGCTGTGCAACAGCACAAACGGCACAAACAAAAACAGTGTTTTTGTTCATTCTATTGTTGGTCCAGGAGCTCTGGTTGTGTAGTGGTTACACATTGGTCTGCCAACCTCAGGATCTTCAGTTTGAAACCCCAGCCACTCCGTGGGAGAAAGACAGGGCTTGTTCAAGAGGTACAGTCTCGGAAGCTCACAGGGAGCATTCTACTCTGCCCTAGAGGGTGACTGTGTTAGTCTGGGTAGACTAGAGGAACAAATTTCATAGACAGTCATATGGATATAAGGAAAAGGTTTATATACAAGAGGAATAGGACATTGAGCCCAGTCCAGGTCAAAGTCCAGTAAGTCCAATATTAACCCATATGCCCAAAATCAGTCTATAAAGTCTCTTTCCGACTCAAGAAGTCACAGGTCACTGGGTGCAGAATTCCGGCGCTGGCAGGGGTCTCCAGAGGGCTCCTCATCTCCAGGGCTCAGAGTCCATCAACAGCAGCAGCAACTCATCGCTGGCAGAGGTCTCCATGTGGCCGCCCCAGCTTTAGAGGTCTGGATCCACCAGGGCAAAGCCATGTGTTCTCTCCGCCGGCTCCTCCAGCTTCTCGGACACGGCCATCTTGTCTTGTCCGTGATTCATCGTCTCTGAGACAAACTCCCAACCACTGGGGAAGATAGCTTTTCACAAGGGAAATATCGCAAGATCTCCCAGAAGTCTCAGGAGAAAGCCATGCCCACACAGAGGCCTCATTGGATACTCAATGACTCCACCCCTACATTTCAATCATAAAATTAACATAAGCACACGACTGCCACAGTCACTATGACTCCACTGTGACTACATGGCAATGAGCTGAGAGAAGCTGAATATAGCATCACAGGGTGAACACTTCCTAAGAAAAAGATCATTATATTTTTCATAATAGTTTTATTTTTTACACATGAGCCAATTAAGAGACAGAGGTGAAAGGGGAAAGCAAGGGGAAAACACTGGGTGATAAAGGTATATTAAAGATGTGCATGGACAGGGAATCCAGGACAGATGATCTTTTCAGGACCAGCATTGAGAGTGGTCATACCGGGAGGGTAGAGGGAAGATGGGGTAGAAAAGGCGAACTGATTACAAGTATCTACATATAACCTTCTTCCTGGGGAATGGACCAGAGGAAAGTAGGTGAAGGGAGACATCAGTGTAGGATATGACAACATAGTAATATTTCATAAATTATCAAGGGTTCATGACGGAGGGGCACATGGGGAGGAAAGGAAAAATGAAGAACTGATACCAAGGATTCAAGTAGAAAGCAAATGCTTTGAGAATGATGAGGGCAACAAATATGCAAAGATGCTTCACACACTGGATGAATGTATGGATAATGATAAGAGATATAAGAGCCCCCCAAAAAATATTTTTTAAAAAAGGAAAGCAGTGTGGCGATTCAAATGGTTAGTCACATATGTTTTTCTCATTTATACGCCAACAAAAATCTGGTCCATTTTACCTCTAAAAACTCACTGCAACCCAGTTGATTCAGACTGATAGTGTGACTGATAGAGACCCGATATGATAGGATAGGATTGCTGAGATGGGAGTAGAAGCCTCATCCCTCAGAGTGGCTGGTGGTTTTCAACTGCTAACCTTGTAGTTAGTAGACGAGTGTAACTGTCTGCACTACCAGGGCTGCTGGTCCATGATACCAGCCAGTAATACATGCTGATGAATGATAAGTGTTAAAAAAAAGCATTAAAAACAATTAAACTGGGCTGAGCCCTGGTGGTGTGGTGGTTGTGCGTAGGACTGTGGCCCACTGGGATGGAGGTTCAATTCCAGCAGCAGCTCCACAGGAGCAAAGGCTGGGCCTCCTACTCCTACCACCAGAGGGCAGTGATGCCCCCCAAAAAAACAAAAAACGAAACATAACAAAACAAAAATAATTAAACTGATAATCTGTTAATAAAGATACTTAAGAGCCCTTGTGCAATATTTTCCACTTCCTTTCTATAATAGCCTCAAAAACACCCCTTCCACACAGCATTTATTTGATCACCATGCACATAGTTGCTGGAAAAAATTTCAAAGTTGCCTTCCCTGTTCTAATTGTCCTTATCTTCTTTATCAGCTCACTTGCTGAATTTAAAATATCCAGAGACTATCATCAATAGCTTTATAAATTCAGTAAAGCCAAGTACTTTTTTCAACATCCTTCATGACATGTGAAAAATACAACAAGTCCTCATATTTTCTAAATGTAAAAATCCCCATATTAACAGCTATTGGTGATTAAAAAACAGAATTTCCTATTTAGCCACCTTTTGTAAATGATCTCTGGCCTAATTCTAGCTAACGACTTGCACATCATAATGTAAATATATTTAGTGCTAGTTAGTAAGGCAAGAATGACAAATTTAAAATCATGCTTACATTGCTTTTAAAGATAGCATCAGCTAAAAAGAATGCACGTAGGCTTTTGAACAAATGCAGTGGGCTCTAGAATCTGGCATTAATTCACCATCTACCTAATTGACCACCTAAGCAATGCCATAGAGCAATGCACAGGTGGAACTGTGCTTGCTGAGCTATGTGCCCTCGTCAAAACACTCATCTCCTTGAACACACTAGTCAGTTTCTCAACCCACGTTACGGATCCCTCACGTCAGAGCCCCTGGAGGCAAAGCCAAACAACAGCCTTTGAAGGGCCGACTTTAAGAAGGAAAGTATGCCATGCTGGGGGACGGCTGATATTTTAGGCTAAAACTTCAGGTAGAAAAAAAAATCCCTTTCTCTTGCTTCTCTGGAGTATGCCCACCTACGATGAGCATTTTCACAAACTAGAGCTAAACAAGAAAGAAAAACCAAGGCAAATAAAGAATTAAATGCTTGGCTGCAGTCTCCTATAACACAGAGGTCTGGTGGCACAGTAGGTTAAACACTGGGTTGCTTAACCTCCTGAGAGGTTGGAGGTTGGAAGCAACCATCTGCTTCCACTTGAGAAAGACCATACCTCAATAGTGCAATGATCTTCATAATGGTACAGGATGGCTCAGGAACAGAGTACAAACATCACGTTATGGCTATTGTTAGGTGGCATCGAAAGAGTTCCTGCCTATAGCGACTGGAGGCAAGGGGCACCAGCCTCCACAATCGAACAGGTCCAAGGGGTGGTTTTATAATTGAAGGTTAAAGTAAAGTGACATCGGACAAAACATGTGAATGCTCACCTCCATTATCTTCAGATCATGTTCTCAGCAGCTAGATACACACACACACACAGAATATATTTCCAATCAAGACATATACACTCGGGACATGCAAGCTCCCCTAATAACAGGTAAGCACCTGCATCACAGAAAGAGGTTGTACAAAAGGCATACATGCGACAGGAAGGGAATGAGTTGGGTGCACAAGCAATAGGAAAGGGAGGCACTAGTGGCATACATGTGACAAGAGCCCTCTAGAGTCAAGAGGACAGCCTAACCTTTGCCCTACCTCAGCTTGACCCTGTCTTTGGGCTCTCCTTCAGGGGAACAAACCATTTTCTTTATGAGGGAAAGGGCCCTACTTAGCGTGTGACAGGCTATAGGGCATCGGTTCTCAACCTGTATGTCGTGATCCTTTTCAGGGTCGAATGACCTTTTCACAGGGGTAGCCTAAGATCATTGGAAAACACATAAAGACTTTAAAATATATAATTACATATTGTTCTGTGATTAATCACTATGCTTTAATTACGCTTAATCCTGTTCAATCTGCAACAATGAAAATACATTCTGCATATCAGACATTTACATTATGATTCATAGCAGTAGAAAATGACAGTTGGGAAGTAGTAATGAAAATAATTTTGTGGTTGGGAGTCACCACAATATGAGGGACTGTATTAAAGGGCCATGGCATTAGGAAGGTTAAGAACCTCTGCTACAGACTCTGACTGCTCAAGAGGGCTGGGAACTTCAGGGAGATAACCTTTATGCAGTTGACCTCCAAGTGTATAGTCATTGACCATGTCTTGGCCAACAGCAACTTAAGCCTGGCACATAACATGGGGGGGAGAACCTTGGGGAATAACCTTTCTGTTTCCCACAAGCAACATTTTGGACAACAAAATTAAACCCCGCCCAGTTCGGCACCATCCTCACAATTGTGCCCTTTCTGGAGCTTTCCAGTGCAGCCACAATGTCAACCCATTGGGGGACATTGCTCATTTCACTACCCTTCGACTTTACCAAGCATGATGTCCTTCTCCAGACACCCGTCTCCTGGCAACATATCCAAAGTAGGTAATAGCATGGGATTAGAGAATGGCAGATGGATTTATAAAAAAAGATAAATACAGAGTGGAAGATTGGGAATTATGTGTGTGTGTCTATATATCTATATCTATATTTCAGTGAAAATCCTCAAAGAAGCAGAATAGGAAATAGAACTGATGTTCTCCATCTCTCCTACCTATATGTACCTTGAACTGGGTAAGATCCCATGTATATTGGAATAACTATCCACAGGCTATTGTCTACTTGTCACCATTTTAAAAACAAGGAAGAATAAATGCAACAACTTGACTAGACCCCTGTAGCTTGGAAATCTGTGGCACTGATGGCATTTTTGACGAAATTGATTCAAATGACCATGTACTTGAATATGGCATCTAACTTACTGTGTTCAGACTTACTGAGGGCAAAAACAAAAAAACGCAGATCAGTATTTGGCACTCGATCAACTCAGTCTTCAACTCAATTATACAAATGTACAATGAGCTTTGTACATGAGGGAAATTCAGCAAGCACATGCTGGCTGGAAGATCAACCTATTGATACCATTTGTACTTTTACTTGATGTTTTTGGCTATTGCTAATATAAAAAAATAATCTTGTATAACTTATAATACAAAAGAAGCAAGATGGCACCAACTAGAAATAACTACTTTAAGGAGCAAGAGTTTATTTTTGAATCTATGTTGAGGTTCTAAATCTCTGTGTTCCTGGCTTTGGATAATTGTATTGCCAAAAGAGAAGATCACATGCTCTATTTTGTATAAGAAGTTAGTATTATAAAAATTCATATTGCAATATTCTGTACAACTTAATTTTTTCTTCAGATATTACAAGTTCTATACAACTACCAATTTTTTTACTGTATTATATGCAGGTATAATTACACTAATTATTTCAACATTTTCATTTACAGTTATAGTCAATAGAGTTCACCTCAAACTAAGATGACTTTAAGACAGTGCTATTACACCTTGAAATTTCTTTCTTAAGGAACAGGGAAGAACAATGATTTTTTTAAGGAAGATTAAAGTCATTAGCTTAGTCATAAGATTATAAATCAGATGTTCTAGCTATAATATGAAGGGCAAACACTTTGGAGTCAAAGATATTTGGATTCCAGCTATGAATCTACTTTTATTTAGTTATTTGGCAGTGTGGTCCTGTGATCCCTCTTGGGATCCTGGGTCTTGGTTTTATCTTTTGTTAATAACTACAGTATTATCTCACTCACGGTCCATGATTGTTTAAGACTTACATGATACAGTGCAATATTTGCACATATTTTATAAGTACAAAAACATGCATAATACACAAGTGTGTATAAGTAATTACACCCATGCCTCTACACAAATATAAATATGAAATAATAATTCATACAAATACATAGTGAAAGATCAACGCCGTATACAGAGTATACTTGAACTTGATCCAATTCTTGGCACAAAACATTGTGTGAAAGGCAACTTCAGTATTAAGATTTAAAGATTCAAGGCTGAGCCCCGGTAGTGTAGTGGTTGAGTGCAGGACTGCGGCCCAGAGGCTTGGCGGTTCAAATCCAGCAGTGACTCTCCAGGAGCAAGGCTGGGTAGCTCCCACGACCACCAGAGAGCACCCCCCCCCCCCAAAAAAAGATTTAAAGATTCAGAAAGTTTGAATGATTTGACTTAGACCATGTAATCAATTATTTAAACTCAAAATCTTAACTTAAGATAAAGCGAATGAAACTTTGGGAGGTACAGGTATTTTTATTATGGTTGAGATTAAGATATGAAGTATTTGAAACACCTGGACTAAGGCTAACATACAGAATTTATATGATATATTTTCATTTTTCCACTTTATGCATATTCTTTAATCCGCAGGTGACCTACTTTAATATTTAACACATTGAGGAGGGAAAAAAACTGCCTGTGTGCCCTGCATAGGATAGCTGTGTAGACTAAATGATGATATATAAGCTGACAAGTCAAATACATGTAAAAGGGATTCAAAAAATCTGTAGAAAAAAAATCTGCCTTTTAATTCCATTTTCCACGTGCTTTTTTTTGAAGCCCTTCACAGATGAGTTTTAATAAATACCTTGTAACGCCATTTCCCTAGAAATACATATAGTCTACAAAGACCAAAAAAATATAAAACTTTAATTTAACAGAGTACTATCTTAAATATTACACCTCAGAAGAATTTAATGTCTTGCCAAATGTTTCCAAATTCCTGGCACTAACTACTTAATATAAGATGGAATCAATGCTGAGAGATAGATACAGAAGTCCTTCTCCACTTCCTAAACCAATTCAGTCGTGCACTGGCATTGATTCCACTCTCTGTAATTCCAGGACACAGATCTGTTGGGTGTGCTTACCCTGTGCCAGCACAGGACCAACTGTTAAACAAACAAATAAACAAACAAAAAATATCCAACAAATGCTTGTTTAACAAATGAGTAATATTCATTCCCAGCAAGCTTGTATCCAGGGCAACACAGAATCGGGACTTGCTTTGTAACAACCACAAGTTACCTCCACCTTAAGTCTTTCCTCTCTTGGGCAACCCCAAACCCCCATGAATCTCAATCTCCCGTTTATGCAGTCACTGGACCATCAAAATGACTGCTTCTTCAATTTCAACCGGTCTCCTACTAGGAACTACTTGCATGTGCTTTGGACATTGTTGTCAAAATTACCATATTTCCCTCAAAGAAGGAGCTCTGAATTAATGAGGTTTTGCTAAATTTATTTTTTTTATGGTTGGCTTCACCTGTGAAGGAACACATGACAGACAAATGATAATGCAGAATAATGTCTTAGAATCTAATCTCCATGTAAATTTGGTCCTGTAACATCTGCACATAAGGTGACAATTTCTGATGCAGTAGGAAGCATTACAAATGTGCAGAAATCCATTCAGTCATTAAGAAAAAGCAAGAGTTGCTAGGAAACCAGATTCCAAATCAGGAATATTATGGTAGTGACCTAGACAATTACCATATGCCTGACATGACATCCACACAAAGCTTAACAAATATGTAAAAGCACTTGTGACACGGCATTGTTAGAACGACGGTTACAACTACAGTGATTAAAGTGTTAGCTTTCTCTGACTGTAAAAGTCAATGATAGGAACAGGAAGAGATCAAATAAAAATCAGGTACCAACAATAAAATATGCTGCTCCCAAACTAACTAAACGGATCTAGCATAATTAGGATGAATGTACTAACCACTGAATTCAATGGAGTCTGTACATTTTTTGTGTCTGGGTACTCATTAGGAAAAAAAAATTAAGTATATGCAATGAAATGTAAAACATTCTGAAAGATGGCTGAAACATTAAAGATGATTTTGGGGCTGAGCCCTGGTGGTGTAGTGGTTGAGTGCGGGACTGCAGACCACAGGGCTGTTGGTTCAAATCCAGCAGCAGCTCTCCAGGAGCAAAGTTGGGCCTCCCACTGCCAACAGAGCACAGTGATGCCCCCCCCCCACTAAAAAAAATGATGATTTTGATTCTATGTACTAGTTTTCAGGTGCACTTTAACTGGAGAAAATGAATAATGTTACTTTGAAACAATTTTCAAACTTATTTGGGACTTGATCTGAGTTTAAAAAAGAGAATTAAAACTGATAAAGGTTAAATAAGTCAGCAGTGTGGTTTGCATGTGGAGAGCATATTACAGTGTTATATATCATTGCACCTTGCTACTTTCTTGCCATCATCATATTGGAAGATTTATGCTGCTAATGTTGACTTAATGTGCAAAAACACATCGTCATTGCGTGGGTACCAACTCAAAGTAGGAGAGGTGAGAAGTGCCCCCATGAGTTTCCCTTGAGGCTGTAACTGTCATGGAGCAGCTGGTGGTTTTGAACTGCTGACCTGGCAAGTGACAGCCAGACTTAGTTACCACCAAGTCACTAAGGTGCCTCTGTGCAGATAACAAGTCAACTCAAGTGAAACTTGTTAAACTGACAGTAAAAGATGAAAGGTCTCTTGTAAATAATGTATCCCTCAAACGGTTTGGTGAAATCACATCTTAATGTCTCTTTGGGGGCAGAGAGAGGGGTTTCTGTTTTCTCACGACATAGATAAACAAAAGCATGAAGTTTACTTGCTTAGTGGCTGCACAGTTCAAATTATACCACACAAAATAATTAAATAAACCTGAATGGCTTTATGACCAGAACATTCAGTCTCATCATCGTGTCGGCTTGAGGTTACCAGCTGCTCCATGGGAGACAAGATCTGACTCTCTGCATCAGTAAAGGTAACAGCTGAGGAAAAACCCTGAGGGGGTGAAGGGTTTGGCAGGGTAGCTACTAATCTCGAATCACACCACCTCGCAGAAGGGCTAAAATTGCTGAAACCACTTGAAACTCCCTTAGCAGTATTAAGTCCTATAGCTACAGTAATTAAATAGTGAGTTTACAAAGTACTTAAATCATATCTCCACGAAGGAATGTATTTTCTCTCTAAAATGTGCTGCACACCATTTAATCGAAGAATTGTTATTTGCATGCTGTTTCCTGCCAATCATTCAATGTTCAGCACGCATGTCACTTGATTGCATTTCGCCATTCCCATTGCTTTCCTGCAGTAAGAATATACAAGTGCTTTCACAAGAGGGCTGCTTAGATCAATATGAGATCATTCACAAAGCAAAGTAAGCAAGGGCTGACTTGTGCTTGCATACTAATCTTTGGTGAAGAATTTCACATTTCCTCCCAGGTGCTTCCAAAATTGCTTAATGTGACTGGCATCCATCTCTCCGCCAACCCCACAACACCCTCCTACAAAATCAAAGCCTCTTTCCAAATCTGTAATTTCAAGTTACTGATAGCTCCCCTGCAATGGAGCCCCTAAGCAAGACAATTACCCCTGGTCAAAGTATCCATCTGACAGCTGGGATAACAAAAATCCTCAGCAAGATGAACACTTTTTAGAAATGTGTGCCTGAAAGACTCTCTTATTCATAGATTGCAAATATGATTAATAGTGGAATTAGTGAGAGCTACAGAAAATAACACCTGTGACATTTTGTCTAAAATTGCTGACTGGTCGCTGGAGATGGAAACTCTGGTCACCAATAGAACTACCCACTGGAGCCAGCCCCTCCAAGTTGTGACTGGCAAATGCCATATTTACTCAAACCGAGATACTCTTCTGCATTCATAATTGAAGATGAAAGCAGAACGACGAAAAGAGCAATGGAACCCCTCATTTCCATATTCCAATATGAATTCAATTCCATATTCTATATGCAATACGGTGCCTTGCAGCGTTGTATCAAGGGACAAGAAAATCTTCAGAGCTCTCTGCCTATGAAGGCTCATCACTGCAGCGCTGTGCATGAGGACTAATTCCATATTACAAAATAAATATCTTGGGGCTGAGCCCCAGTAGTGTAGTGGTTGTGCGTGGGAATGCGGCCCACTGGGATGGAGGTTCAATTCCAGCTCCACAGGAGCTAAGGCTGGGCCTCCTTCTCCCACCACCAGAGGGCAGTAATGCCAAAAAACAAACAAAAAAATAAATATCTTGTATATTCTATAAAAGCAAGAATGCAATAATCAATCTTTGAATTTTAATAACATCCAGTGAAATAAAGTAAATACTCTGCTTTTCAATCTACAATAAGCAATAAATAAATGGGGGAAAAAAGTACAGTAAAATGACTAATAGCTACTTCTACTCTTTCTTGTCCATGAGGACAATTTCCAAAAGAATAATGGAGGAAGATTCAAATTTTGCCCACATACCTGAATCTTTGATACCTTATAACTTTAAAATTCTAATCATTTTGTGTAAAATCTTTCTCAAATAGATTAAATGTTGGCATCCCATTAAAGAGGAAATTGTATTCACATTTAAATTTTCATGAAGACCAAAACCATGAACAATCTAACTTATAAAGATAATAGAATACTCAAAGATGACAGAAGAAAACTGAGAACATGAGACTTATTGAAATACATTTATAAAAAAGTTTACATTCTTGTCTATATTTACAATTATATATTTACCTACACAAAACTTCATGCAGTGTAGAAATCTTTGCCTTACTCATGAAAAGTAGATAATCCGAATGAGAAATTATAAGACTTAAATTAGTTATCACAGGAAAAATGTGAAACAACGACTGACAAATCCTATTTCAATAGCTGTTATTTGCTGCTAGTCTGTAGTAGCCAAGTTATAAATTCATAGGCGGGTAATTAAAAAGTATTGCTAGGAGGGTTCCAGTTCATAAATGCATGGATTTATTTCAAACAGATAATATTTATAATTGCTTCAGCCATCAGTGAATGGCTGCAGGTAAGGTAAGTCTAAGACGGTTGCAGGCTATCTTAGAAACACTAGGGTGCCTTTTACAAAAAGGTTCAATTACAACAGTGACTTTTTAGAGGATCTGCTGGACAGGTAAATTCAAGGCAGAGAGGTCAGTTCAGAATGTCTGGCAACTGGTTTTTTAAATTCCATTGGAATACTTTGAGAGATTTCCTCAAGAATAGGAAAAGCACTGGGATTTATGATGAAGCATTTTTATGAAGGGTTAGATGATAGAGGTCTGTGGGCTGGTCCCAACCCTAGCTTTGGGAACCCCCCCCCCCACCTCTCATTCCCTGAAGAATGCACTACAAGGGCCAGGTCAGAAGTTACAGTTCAGAGAGAGTGATGCATCTGATCAGAGCACACAGAAACAGATGAAGAGGGAAGGAGAGAAAAAGAGAGAGTGGAGCACATCGTGGCCTACCAAACCCCAAGGGTGATATTTTGGCTCAGAGAAGCCAGGCAAGAGGACCACAGGGCTGGCTCCACAACAAGAAATGATGTCCCCCACTGGCCCCTATCATTACAGGGGACAACAGTGGAAACACAGTGTGGGAATTGTGCCCTATATCACCCCACCACACCATAGTGAAACACTAAAGGGGTCCAACCTAACAGCAATGGGAGCAAAGCAATAAAGTATGTGGAGAATACCAAACATGGACTTTGGGGCCAGAGCATGGCACCCCATCAGACTTGAGGAGAAAATGCTCCTAATGGTCAACAAGCAGATTTGAAACTATTAATAGGGGTTTCTTTGTTGTTCTATTTTGTTTTTGTGCCTATTACTGTTCTTGAATGTCTATCTAGATAAGATAGGCAGGATAAACAATCTGGAGGAGGAAACTATGGGAATGACATTTCCGGGGGACCCAGGATAGGGGAAACTGGGGAGAAAGGAAGGAGGTGCCAACACACTCAGGGACAAGGGAACAACAAGTGATCTAAAATCGATGGTGAGGAGAGCGTAGGATGCTTGATGGGGTTTCATCAAGTGCAGTGTTATCAAGAGGAATTACTGATGCTGAATGAAGGTTGAGCGTGATAGTGGGACAAGACAAAAGTAAAAGGAAATAGAAGAAAGAACTAGGAGGCATAGGACATTTACAGAGGTTTAAAAGCAGGCATATGCATATGTAAATGTATTTATACTTAACTGTTAGGGAAATAGACCTATGTACATATATTTATCTACTAAGTACTAAATTAGAAGACAGCCTCTGGGCCTCCACTCAAGTACTCTCTCAATGCAAGAAGACTTTGTTCTAATAATCTGGCATTCTGCAAAGTTCACATTCCCAACAAGAGGATTGCTGAAGACAAAATGGGCACATACACAAATGTGATGAGGAAAGCTGATGGTGCCTGGCCAACAAAAGACATAACAACTGGGAACCTAAAGGCTTGAAGATAAATACGCAGCCATTTCACTGAAAAGCAACAAAGCCCACAAGGTAGAAGCACACCAGCCTGTGTGATCATGAGGTGTCAATGAGATCAGGTTTCAGGCATCAAAGACCCAGAACAAAAAATCGTATCATTGTAAATGAGGGGGAGTATGGCGTGGAGACCCAAAGCCCATCTGTAGAGAGTTGGACATCCCCCTAAAGAAGGGTCATAAGGAAGGGATGAGGCAGTCAGGATGCAATATAGCACCGACGTAACAGATAACTTTCCTCTGTGTCTTTAATGCGTCCTCTACCCACTAACATGACTCCAAGTACGCTTTACAAAACTGGCTAGCAACACAGAGAACCCAGGGTGGATAACTCCTCAGGACCAATAATGAGAGTAGCAATAGAAAGAGGTTAGAGGGAAGGTGAGGGGAAAAAGGAGGAATCGGTCACAATAACCCCTTCCTAAGGTGATGAACAACAAAGGATTGGGTGAAGGGAGGCAGCAGTTGCTATAAGACATGAAAAAAATAATAACTTATAAATTTATATGAATTATCAAGGATTCATGAAGGAGGGAGAGTGGGGGAGAAGGGGAAAATGAGAGCTGATACCAAGGGCTCAAGTAGAAAGAAAATGATTTGAAAATGACGATGGCAACATATGTAAAAATGTACTTGATAAAATGTACATATGCATGTATGTATTGTGATAAGAGCTATAAGAACCCAAAATAAAATGATTTCTAAAAATATAAAAAGAAGAAATGTCAGAGATGAGAAGTACCTTCAGAAGCATACAGATAGAGAAGTATTGTATGTCAAGGAAACAATAACTCCATATTTCCATATTTCTGTTAACAAATGTTTCTCTGATTTTGGAGAAATACTTTTTTTACTTACTCCTCTTCTATATAAACATGTATGTGCCTTGTTTAGCTTTAAAATGTCCTCTATGGAATGTCACAGACTTTATGACTAAATATTTGAAGCCAAAATCTGATTAGCAAGGGAAAATTCTTATGGAATCAAACTCATAAAATACAAAAGTGCTTTAAAAAGTTTGCAATGAAAACATAATTGAAAGATATTGAAATGCAGGGTTAGGATTTTTTTTAAAAAGAAAGATAATGAAATGTTTTTTACCAATTTTTTGAAGACCCTTATGTATACACTACCTTTAATGTCCTTTTCAAATGATAGCGGGTTTTATAACTTGAACAACTCTCTTTAGACCAGTTCATTGAGGCAATCAAAAAAATCATCGACCCAAAATACAGACTAGGGTGAATCTGGAAAGTGAGCACTGAATTTGTGGTAACATTTTCCTGATGTGCAACTTTAGCAGAGAAGTTAAGAAACTTTTGACAACACTGCAGGACTAAGAAGAAAATTCAAGGTGTCCGCATTCCTAAAGGTGAGGCTCTAGTAAATCCTCAAGTTTTTGAAATGGAACTCTGACAAGGCCACCACAATACACAGAAAAAAAAAAAAGTTGATTGTCCTTCCCAGAGACCGAAACCCAGCTTCAAATGAACTGATCCCTGATGGCTAGAAGGTTTATCTTCTTTCAAGAATCACTCATAAGTTTATTCTAGAGGACAAAAATATCATGCTCAGCTTCACATCTCAAAGTATTTCTAGACTGTCTAGCACTCAAGTAAAAAAATATATAAAATTAGACTTATAGTAGCTGAGTAATGTCTAAATATTAAGTGAAAGATATGGTATCACAGAGCCACAGGCATTCCAGGGGAAGAAATAAACATGAAAAAAATTGTCAGAGAAGTGGAAACTTTAAAGAAGACTATAATTAGCTAATCAACATTGGGTATGAAATGGTTGTGTTAACAAGTGACTTCCAGACTGAATTGGAGGGAGGAGGAGTGAGATAAAAGGCAGATCTAAGGGGCTTCAAAAAGTTTGCAGAAACCTTTAATTATCTTTACATTCTGTATCCCACAAACATTTTGAAGCCTCTTGTATATAGAATGAAGTTTAGAGAATGAAAAGAAAGTGAAACACAGAAATAATCTTTTATTACCTGACCCATGGGTAAACTCTCAGCAGGGGAAAATAAAACTAAATTTTAAACATTATTTTTTAAAAAACAGACATTTTAGTAACAAATTCACAATAAATAATACACAAATCTATTAGAAAATATATTTAGTTGTCATACATTTTGACAATAATGCTAGTAGTCTGTATATAGTGTCACTACCTAAAATAATAACTTACTACAACTTGGTGTGTTATCTAGGAGAGTAAAATCAATTTCAAGGATTGTCCATTGTCTACTGAATAGGCATAACAAATAAGGTAATTGTTTACTGTCTTAGAGTTCATATAGTACCTATGTCTTCCTGACTGCTCATGCTTTTCTTCTTAGAGCTAGATTACTGTATTTGAATATTTCAAGTACACACATATACACACAGATGCCAAGGCAAAATTAAGATACTAATCAGATTTTTATATGGCAGTGACCAAAAAGTCATAGAAAGTTAATCACTGTCAAATAAATACATTCTCAAGGTTAGTTAATTATTACAATATCTGAAAAAATACAATCTCTCCAATATTTACAGAACATAAAGCTTCCTTTGTAAGTAACAATAAGTGTTCAAATATTACTTGGAAATATTTGTCTCATAATTTCAAAAAAATCCGATGAACTTATTAAAAGAAGTTGAAATTTAAGGCCCTACAATTTAGTGTATTAGCATACATGTAAGTTCATTAATATCTCTCTTTGGATTAGGTAGTTAGATGAAATTCCTAGCATTTCCCTGATTTGCAATTGAGATTTTTAAGCACATTAGTATTACAACATGATTATACATTGTTTTGTAACTCAATGTTACATTTATCTATAATTGCCTCATTAGGTAACATGCACTGTTCTCTGAACTAATGAAGGAAATTTGAATGTCTCTGTGGTGAAATTCGATAAAAATGCCTTTCTGAAATAAGAACTAAAACTTAGGCATTTGGACACACTAAACCTTCCTCACATGCTTTAAATTGTGAAGATGCTATTGTCTTCAATCACATTTTTCACTTAACTCAGTTTCTCTAACCCTATCTTACTTTTCTTTTTTAAGAGAATGGAGACTAAGGAATGTTAATCAGAGTGGCTGACCTTAGCCTTTCAAGTAAAAAAACTTTATCCCATGTAGCTTTGTAAAGGTGAGTTCATAAGACTCAAAAGTATAAACAAAATACTCTGCTGCTGAGGACATTCTGACTCACAGCGACCTGTGGACAGAGCAGAAGACCCTTTGCAGGTCACTGGAACCAAGAACCTTGGTTATCAGCCATGCTGCCCCCGAGGCTTCTAAGGAGCACATGGTCTATTACTTTAAGGGAAATCCCAATATGGCGACCTCAAAGAGAGAACACAAATCTGATTTCACCTTTCTTTAACGGTCTATTGTTTAACACACACACACACACACATACATAAAACAGATTCCTAGGAAGAGGAAACAAACAAATAGATATAATCCTGGCATGTCTCTGTTTTCAAACAGCAAAATATACACTTTATATTGATCAAGTGGGAAAAATTCAAATGATTGTTTTTAAAAGACATCACATGAAAGTTATGTTGACCTGATTTTTCACAATGGATTATATAGATCAGTTATGATTATGTGTGTTCTGTAAAAGCAGCCTACAAATAAGTGCCATGCTTCAGCAGAGCATTTAGAAAACAATAATCTTCCTGAGTATTTAGAGACTGAATAAGTCCATTGCTACGGTCCCTGGTCTTTATCTACCTATCTGTCTGTCTGTTGCTATCTGTTTTATGTATCTATCTATGCTACTATCCACAAACCTATGTGTAACTATGTATGTATCATTTTGGGGGAGGGGAAAGCATCAATGCCCTCTGGTGGGAGTAGGAGGCCCAGCCTTTCTCCTGGAGAGCTGCTGCTGGATTTGAACCGCCAACCCAGCGGGCCGCAGTCCCAAACACAACCACTACACCACCGGGGCTCAGTCCAGCATGTATCATTTTTAATAATACATTTCATGTATTGTCTTCCATTTTCCTGCCCTTTCCTCCATTCTTCTGCCTCCACTCTCCACCACCTTGGCTTTTCTATGATTTTCAAGGATCGTCTGTTTTTTTTGCTGTGAAAACCATTTGTCTTTGTTTATTATGGTGGTGTCATACAGTATTTGACTTGATGGGATTGTGTTAGGCTGTGGGATCTAGAGAAACAAATCCTGTGACACTTGTAGATGTATAAGAAAAAGCTTTATAACAAGAAGTATTTATATATCAGGAAGGCCTCCCAGCTCAGTTTAACCCAAGTCTATAACTCTGATGCTAGTCCATAAATCTTTCTTCAGACTCACCTAGCCATGATGAAGAAAGGTGAACCAGAAAACAGGAAGATCACTGGCCTGGGTACCATTTCACGTGAATCAAAACAAGGCACAGCCACTCCCCAGATCAGTGGGAGTGCAGGTGACACATGGGGCTGCCCCAAAAGGCAGACACAGAATCCCAGTGAAGCAAGGCGAGGCGCAAGGCAAAATGGCAGGAGAGACAGTTTCCCTCACTCTTACAGAAAGGCCACAGCTCCAAGGAGAGGTCATCCACTTACCACATTATGGACAAGTTTGATTGAACCTTTGGGCAGGAGAGTCTTGTTGACTTAAAATCATCAAACCACCCCAAAGAGTCACTAACATAGCTCAGCATAATATCTTCAAGCTCATATATGCCATGAATTGTTTGACATGTTCATCATTAATCAATAGGGATGCACAGTATTTCATTGTATGTATGTACTGAAGCGGAGTATTGATTCGTTCGTCTACATCAGGCACTTTGCTTGTTTCCATCATTTTGCTCTCATTAATAGTGCTGTAATGAACATGGTAAACATGTATCTGTTAACATTTTATTTCTTATTTATTTAGGGCATATTCTAAGTAGGGAGACTGCTGGGTCATATAGGATTTCTATTTCCATTTGTTTGAGGATGTATTAATCATGCTGCTTTCCACAGTGGCTGTAGATTTTCCCAATCCCACCAGCAATTCCAATCTCTCCTACTCCCACATTTGTTACTTTCATATTGTGTTTGTTTTTTTAAGCTTTGTTATCATTGCCCAGGTGAGTTGTTATCTCACTGCTGTTTTAATTTGTATTTCACTTATGGCTAGTGATTTTGAGTATTTCTTCATATTTCATCTCTGATAAATTGCCTATTCATCTCTTTTTCCCATTTTAAAACTGGATTGTTGGGTTTTTTCTTACCTAGGTGTTGCTATTTTCTAGCAATTTTAGAGACTATACCTCCCTCTGATGTATCATTGCCAAATATATTTTTCCAGTTTCACTTTTTTAATGAAATTTTTTGATGTACATAAATACCGTATTTTATGACGTCATAACCCTCTATTTTGCCTTCTGTTGTATGGTTATTTTTCATTATGCTTGGTAATTTCTTTATACTTTGTGTTGTGGTCCTTAAATTTGTCCTTAATTTTCCAATAACGATCATTATAATTCTAAAACTTAAATCCATTTAAGTTTATTTTTATATGTTGTATGAAGCCTAGAACTTGCTTTATTCTTTTTCAAAAGAAGATTCAATTTTGTCAGATCATTTGTTGAAAGTATATCTCTTCTCAATATGAGCGGTTTCAACTTTTAATCAAAATTCAATTGCTTATATGTGCTTGATTTTATTTCTGGGTTCTCTGTTCTGTTTCTTTGTTCTATAAATCTGCTGTAACAATACCAAGTTATTTTGACCACAGAGGCAATGTAGCATAATTTTGAAATCAGGGAATGAGAGGTTATTTACTTTGTTCCTTTTAAGTGGCATTTTGCTTATTCTGAATTTCTTTCCTTATAAATATGGTGAGTAGTTTTTTTCCCTTTTATTAAACAATGATATTGGAATCTAGGATGGAATTGTATTATATTTATAAATTGCTTTGGGTAGTAATAACATTTTCAAAATATTGCTTTCCTACCTATGAACTTGGAACATCGTTTCACTTATGTAGGTTTCTTGTGACAATATTTTGTAGTATCTCTAGGTAGATTTTTTTTCCTAAGTACTTAATCTTTCCAGTGGATATTGTAAATGGCATTTAAAAATTTTTTCAAGACTTCTTAATACACAGAAGTTGTTATATTGATCTTGTAATTAATATAATTTTCAACTAGTTCCATCAATGTTTTTTATTGAAATTTGGGGTGTTTAAGGGAATAGACTTCTACCATCTGCAACCGGGGAGAGTTTTACTTGTGCTTTGCCAGTCTAGATGCCTTTTATTACTTTTGAGGCAGAATAATTGTGGATAAGACTTCTAGGACTATATTACAAGAGAGTAGTGATAAATGATGTGCTAGTTGATGCCTGTTTGCAGGAGGAATGCTTTCAGTTTTTCTCCACTGAGTGAGTGACATACTGCCCAGTGGTTTTGCACACTTGGGTCCTGTTTCCAAACGACCCTGACAGTTTCATCATAAATAAACCATCAATCTTACAGTTCATTTGCCAGAGAATGAAGATGTAGGTTCCTATTTTCCATCATGGCAAGATGCTGTCAGTGTTTGTAAGGTCACAGATAATAAATTATCTTTCAAAATTTGAGAATTTGGGGTAATTGTCCTTGATTTTAAATAAACACGGTAATCCAAGCAACTACTTCTACGTGGCTTAAAATTTATATATGACAATCAGTCAACTGATTACTCAATAATGTATAGTGAAAGATTCTCACAGTAAATTTAGAAATGTTCCCAAGGCACAGGATTCAAATTCAATAAAAAATCAAATTAATACGTTGAAAAAGAGCGCCCCATGTAAATAATGTAGCCTAATAAGGAAGCTAAATTTGT
Organism: Nesogale talazaci; assembly: GCA_004026705.1. Classification (NCBI taxonomy): domain Eukaryota; kingdom Metazoa; phylum Chordata; class Mammalia; order Afrosoricida; family Tenrecidae; genus Nesogale; species Nesogale talazaci. Next base: position 5,241 of record PVJH01005647.1, on the reverse strand, counting down.
AAGTTGATTTTATCATTTTGAAATCTCTTTCATTAATCTTGCTTGATATTTATGAATAATTCCTCTTCTTAGAGTTAATGTTATAGTCTAGAAATGATAATATTGATGAGCACACGGTAAAATAAAATTGTCTGGTTTTGTTCTCTGGTCATTTAAGTTTTTACAATGCTGAAGTGAATTCAAGCATCATTCCACTTTCAGAAGAAAATTCAACATACATAAGAAATAATATGTACTTGCTGTGTTTATTTTACAGTTCACAGGAAACCTGAAACAGTCCTTTTCTATTTAGTTTATTAGATTTTCCTGGAAGTAGTAGAGCTGTCAAGTCATATACCTAAATAACTATTACCACCACAGATAATTGCACCCTGCAAGGACAAATTCAATTAAAACATATCCTGCACTCCCATATTCTCATCTAAGATAAACAGAAAAGTCTTAATTCTTAAATTGTCAAATATAAGCATATATGTGCATATTAAGGAAGTAATAAAACAAAGAACTGTAGACAGCAGCCTCAAGGTGTACTTGTTCTATCGCATTTTCTACCCTCCTTTCAGCTTCTTTATTCCTCTCAGGGGTAAGAATTTTGAGAAATCTATTTAATAATTCCTTCCCCTTCCTTTTCAAGTTTTCTATTAACTGATGCACTAGCATGCTTCAAAAGTTGTTGGAAAAGTCCCATGGCATTGTTTCATGAACTTTTTGAAGTACTTTCAAATTTCTAAAATGTTTACTATAGCTTTTTGGAGGAGGAGTGGGAGGCAGCAAATTTTTGATTACATGAAATCAAATTATTCTATCCTCATTTCTTACCTTTCTTCCTTTTAATAACATTATTTTATGCCATGTCAATAGCTTACAGAATTTAATTTCCACTTGTAAAATATCAAGATACATGATGGGTTTCAAAAGTTTGTCAGAAAATGGAATGAAAAATGAAAGATTTTTTCCATGATATTTCTGAATCCCCCTCTTATGCATATCACAGTTCATTTACTCATTCTGTTAATAAATATTTCCATTATCTCCAATTCACAGCTATTACTAAGAGTATTGCTGTGGATAAATCTTGTATGTGACTTGTCTTGCACATGCAGTTACTTTCCTAGAGTCAATATTTAGAAGACTTCCCAAGCTGTAGGCTAGGGATTACCAGTTAGTGACAAGTTAATTGTGCTCCCCTCTAATGCATGTGGGATTTCCTGAAGAACCAGATTCTCTACAATAGTTGCACTGTTAAGCATCCCATGTAAACCCAAATCCATGGCCAAGAATACTATGTCCTAGTGCTCAGACTTTACATTAATCTCATTACTGATCTTGTGAAGCACCTCTGCATACATTCATAGGCCTGTTACCCTACTTTGAAATGCTTGATCCTGTTTTTCTCATTTTTCTCCAATTCAGTTTTCTTGATTTTTCAATAGTTCAATAATTCATATAAAATATACAGACAAAAAAGACTTCAAATAGTTTATATAAAAATGGACTTTAAAAGATATATTTAATTTTTTTCAAAAACTTTTAGAAGCCCTCTCCAATATTTATAATAACCTAGTATCCACCAAATACACTTTCTCATCTTTACTGGTAATATTAATTGCAATTATATTCTTCTTCAAGTTTTTAGTTTGATTCACCCTCTTTAAATGCTCTTTGATGGTTTTACTTTTAATTTGGTAAGATTTAGACATATTTTCCTTTATTGCTTATAAATTAATTACCTCACTTGTCTACAGGAAAGTCTTCCAAACTATATGTTAAGATTTTTTTTCATTATAAATCAAGTATAGTTTTATAGTATGTCCTTATATATTTAACCAACATGGAATTGGCTTATGTGCTGGGTACTAATCAGAGATCCCATTATAATTCGTTTTCACTTGTATAAACAATTGCCATAAGATTTTTTATTTATATGCTAACTGTTCATTACTGAGCAATATTGCATTTGTCATTTATCAAGTTCTTTTTTTCTGATGTACTGTAGTTTCATTATAGTGTATTTGTTTTGGGTATTTATGTTTTAAATGCTATAAGATCCTTTAGGATTACTGTTTTGAGAAGTAATTGATGCTTTTTAATATTTTTGGAAGAAATTTCATTTTTGTTGTATACTATCTATTATCATCTCTATTTAGAAAGCAAGGTAATCGACAACATGTATTTCCGCTCTCTCCTCAATACCTGTTATATATTTTAGGTTCCCTCATATTTTCCCAATTTTACTACTCTAAATTTAATTACTTTTGCCATTTCTAACTTTCAGATTAGTAAATTTTACTTCATTTGTGTCTAGTCTGCTTCTAGACTCATGCACCCAGTTCTTTTTTGTTTGTTTGTTTGTTTGTTTTTGTTTTTTTTTGGGGGGGGGGCATCACTACTCTCCGGTGGTGGGAGTAGGAGGCCCAGCTCCACTGCTGGAATTGAACCTCCGTCCCAGTGGGCTGCAGTCCCGCGCACAACCACTAAGCCACCGGGGCTCAGCCCACACCCAGTTCTTTTTATGGTACTTGTTTTTCTCAATTATATTTTTTCCATTCAAATTTACTTGTTCTTGACATTTTCAAGCTTTTCTTTTATTTCTTTACACTAAACTTTGACATTTTATTCTCTCTCTGGTAATTTTGATAAATGAGGACATTACAGATTTGTTTGTCATTCAATGATCTGTTCTACTACATAGTATTTTGCTTTTCTGGATAAGTGTGTATGTTAACAATTTTTATTGTATAGAATATCTTTTTGGGGAGAGATGAACTGTGTAACAATTAAAGCATTCTCATGTGCCTTGCATATATCAGTCAGTGTTATATTGCATTTCTGTGACATATTTATTAAAACTGAGCTTTTGTTTTATGTTTACTATTAGCTACTCATTTTAAGAGCAATTTAACTCAGGAAATTCTTTGGAGATTTAAGTTGATGTTGACTTCCACCCGGAAGGCTAGGATTTCCTAGTCTGATATCACCACTGCTGGTAATAGATGACGAAAATTAACACCTCATTTTTTTCCAGCTCACACATATATTACGGTTGGCATATTTCTCACTTTCAATGTGTTTAAGTAAGTTCTAATATATTTTTTTAAAAACCTGTATTTAAAAATATTTAAAGGCTTGAAGGTAAATAAGTGGCCATCTAGCTAAGAAGCAAGCCCACATGGAAGAAGCACAGCAACCTGTGTGACCATAAGGTATCAAAGGGGTCCAGTATCAAACATCAAAGACCTAAAAATTATATCATTATAAATGCGGGCGAGTTCAGATGGGGATCCAAAGCCCATCAATAAGTGAAGTGACATCCTCTTACAGAGGGGTTGCAGCGAGGAGATGAGCCAGTCTAGGTACAGTGTAGTAGCAGTGAAATGTGCAACTTTCCTCTGGTTCTCAAATGCTTCCTCCCACCGACAATCATTATCCCAATTCTGCCAGACAGATTGGGCAAGACCAGGGAATGCACATTGGAGTCGGAAACATGGGAAATTTAGGATAGATAATCCCTTGAGACTAGTGGGGAATAGTGACACTGGGAGGGTGGAGGGATGGTGGGAGTAGAAAGGTGGAACTAAGTTCTGGGATCTACATGTGACCTCCTCTCTGGGGTGCAGACAATGGGGGGGGATGAGTTAAGTGATATGAAATACGATATAAAGAGGCAATAATTTGTAAATTATTGGGAGTTCATGAAGGAGAAGAAGATAGGTGGAGAAATATGGGAAGTCGGAATTTAAAAAATAAAGAACTAGAGGAAAGAGGAGCTCATTCAAGTAGAAAATGTTTGTAGATGAATATGGTAATGTGTACAAGTATGCTTAATACGAATGATGTATTGAATGTTATAAGAACTGTAAGAGCCCTGTAAATATAGATAAAAATCTATATTTAAAAAATATTTAATACAAAATTTTAAGAGTTTCAAACATAAAGACATTTAATTTCCCATAACACCAAAACAAACAATGTGCACCTCGCTGGAATATTTTTTCCCTCCTCTCTAGATTGTTTAGGCCATAGTTGGTACGCTGTTACACAAAAAAAGCTAGCTTTTTTCTTAAATAGTATTTTATGCTACTTTTGATAAAAATTTACAGAATGTGTAAGATTCTCCTTTGATAATTTCCATACAAAGTGAACAATAAGATTGCTATGATTTTCCTATTGTGTTCACATCCTCATCTGGGTTTTGGTCGTTCCAATTCGAATTCTCTAGATTCCCTGTCCCCTACCCTTCCCATCTTTGCTGTGGATTAAATGTGGATTTTTTACATTTTTTTGAAAATAGAATAGCAATCTCATGGATAATACCCTTCTGTTGCTGTGTCACTCAGCCTACAGGAGTGGTCACAGTTCAAGGTTGGAAGAGTGAAAGGGTGGTAGTCTCCGTGAGGACTCCGGTCTCTCTTCACTTCATTTCACTATTTTTGAGAATTTCAGTTTTGCTTTGCACTGTTTCCCCATGGTAAAGGGAACAACTCTTTTGGCCCCCATCAGAATGATGCATGATGGTAGCTGGGGTTCTATGGGGTTGAGGCCATGGCTCCTTTAAGTTAGCAATATGTAGATTTGTTTCTTCTTTGAGATTGTAGGTACTGTCCTACTCTTTCGCTTCTGACAATAAGAGATCAAAAGACGCCCCCTCCACCCCCTGCCACCATTGGCCCCTTGCAGGTTTGCAATATCCCGACATTACTCACTTCACTTTATAGAACAAGTTTGGTCTGGGGTGCTTTTTTGCACTCTTTCTTATAGTGTAGAACATGAAGTTGGGAGCTAAGTTATGCCAGTTAGATGAGTTGTACCATGTGGCTCCAAAATCAGTAAATCAATCCCAGAGGGTGTTCAGTTACGTCTGAGGACAATCTGTAGTTGGGACTTTAAGGAATATATGTACTTAACTATAGACATATATTTACACCTGTAGATGGTTCTGTTCTCAGATATGCATGCACCTGTACCTACCAGTATATGTACATGTCCATCTCTGTCCTTAAATGATCCTTGACTCACTTTGTATTCCTTACTGAGGTTGTTGTCCTCTGTCTTAAATTTGGGGCCAAATATAATTCTTTCATTTGCAAGGATTTAAATAAGAACTCCTCAGGTTTCATCATTGGGTCCTGACAGACATACTTACATGTAATCTAATCTACTTCCCAGAGGGAGACCCTCAGATGAGGGAGCACTATCAGTTGTTAAGAGGAGCTTTATTTTCCACCTTTCATAAAGCTTTGT
>PVJH01005646.1:76451-110005 GCA_004026705.1 Nesogale talazaci | reverse complement strand
GGGGGGGGGCATCACCGCCCTCTGGTGGTGGGAGTAGGAGCCGCTGCTGGAATTGAACCTCCATCCCAGTGGGCCGCAGTCCCGCGCACAACCACTACGCCACCGGGGCTCAGCCTATGGATGATATTCTTGATGTCATCTCACAGCTCATCGAGTCTTCTGTCTTCATGTTCAATGAGCCCAATGTGCTCTTGAGATGTCCTCATAGGAGAGGTGGTTTATATCCAAGGTCCTATTTTGACTTTTGTGGACTTGTTTTAATTTTCTTCGGCTTCCATCTGAATTACATCTGAGAAATTGGTGGTCTGCCAGTCAGCCACTTGCCTGGATTTAAGTGTTGCTATTGAGCTTCTTTTTTATCTCTTCCCACAGGTTTTAGTCAACTTGATTTCTGTGTATTCCTTATGGAGAAGTCTCCAAGTTGCCTTTTGTGTTGACAGTCACAAATATTTACGATGGAAAAGTTGTAGGTCTTACAAAACTCTATCTCAAATCTTCAGCTTTGTTTCTGTTACCAAGGCCATATTTTGTTTCCAACTTTTGTATTCCAATCACATATAATTATCAATCAAAATTTTTATTGCATAGCTGATCGATTTCAGACTGAAAACATTGGCAAACCTCTTCGATTTCTTCATCACTAGCTTTAGTGATTGGTGCATAAATTTGAATAATAATTGTGTCAACGGATTTCCTTGTATGTGGATAGATATTATCCTATCACAGACAGCATTATTCTTCAAGATAAGTCTTGAAGTGCCTGCTCCTTGGTGTAATCAAGGATGCACACTCGCTCTTCTTCTCTCTCTTCCTCTGTGGCAAGCTCTTGATTTCCTCATTGCACTCTCAAGATGACTACGAGGACGATCATGCTTATCATGGCGGCATCCTGCTTCTCTCTGAACCAGTCACTGGATAGGAAAATGAGCTCAGTGTCGGTTAACGGGTTCTTCTTCTGAAACAAATCGACTGCTCGGGACTCACAGAGTTTCCCAGAGGAATCTTGTTCTAGAGGGTTTCTTTGACTTGGTGGTAGAGAGTTTCTTACTTTGGGGTGTCCTCTGTAACCTCCACCCCGCTAGATGGTCCACATGGAGAGGGAGACAGGAGAGCAGCAGCCTGGATAGAGGCAGGCTGGTACGAAGCAGGCTTGAGAGAGGCAGGCTCTCTCTCTCCTATGTCCCATCTCTATATCCCTCTCGTTACTGTCCTCTTTAGAAACTGCAATCCACTCTGACTGTGAACAATGCCAGCCACATTGGGACCATTAGCAGGCAGGAAATCAGTTACTTGAGACTTTAACTTTTGTTAATTAAACAATCTTCATTCTATTACCAGAACAACCATCCTTCTGGGGAGTAATGGGAAAGAATGTATTATTTTTAAACCACTTTCTTTAACCATATTCTCTTAGTCACAGAAGTTCTCAACCTGTGGATCGTTACCCTTTGGGGGTTGAACCACTCTTTGGGGGTCACACAATTCACAACAGTAGCAAATTACAGTTATGAAGTAGCAATGAAAATGACTTTCTGGTTGGGGTTGACCACCCGTGAGCACCCTGATAGCACCCCTGGCTGACTCCATTGTTTTCTCTATACCTTCAGGCATGAAAACATCCCATCCAGTCTTAATCAAGCATTGATTCTCACGACCTGTTGAAATTGGACTTTCCCAACTTCTGCCAAGGATTGGAGAAGAGAGCATAGTAATTTTTATCTCTTTGTTCTTTGCCCCTTTTCTCCCATCCACCTCGTGGAGGCATTACTTCTAAAGTTCTTCCTTATAGCAAAGTTAGCATTCAAAAAATTAAAAAAAAAATCTGAGGATGTAGGACCCCTGATTACTGCTGTTTAAAAGTGAAATAAGTTGCGGTATCAGGAAAGGGAAAGCTGGGGCTTACAGCTCTCTTGAGTCTGTCCTGAGAGGCTGACTTCTCGTGTTGGCCTCTGGCTGGTGCAGATGTAGTTTTTTCCTGAGGCTGCCCTAATTATCTTGTGGATTTTCTTACCAGTCTCTGACAATCATCTTCTGATCCTGTGCAAGGTAACTTATGGTCTAGTTCTTGTTTTGGAGGTTCATTCAGAAAGCAGCCCCATGGATGGAATTCCTGCAAGATTGCCCTAACCTGGCTTCTTGTACAGTGTCCACACCACCACTGGCAAATGAACTATTAGTGGGGGTCTAGGTGACCCGCATCTATTTATTTTGTGATGTCTTAAAACATTATATTACTTCTGCCAGTATGATTTATGTTAGGAAGGAGGTTGTTTCTGGTGGAATTAATTGTCCCCATGCATATGTCACCCATACATGTAACAGCCATGTTACTTCTTCCACACCCCAGGTTGGCTAAATGCTTTTTTCAGGAACTATTAATCTTCTGGCTTTCCAAGAGTTTATATATTTGTGAGCTGTTGCAACCTTCTCACAGAAGATGAAAGAAGTACATGACTCTTAAAATATTTCCTTTATAGCAAAGCCAACATAATAATAAAAATCCGAGGACACTTTGTTCCTTCAGGCCACCCATTCTGATGTTGGATTTGAGCAAATAAAACTGACATCCCTTCTAATGAAATGCTAAAAGTTAACAGTTGGAAGTTAATATGGATGCTTCTAGACTACTCCAAGGGCACTGGGTGTTCACATGTTTCTCTACCTCTTCCACCCTTTACTCAGGTGCTTCAGTCACAGCTACTGGGATCTGGGGTTCCCATATCCCTGAGATGTCTGTTGTATGAAAGTTTGAGAGTTAGAAATGATTATTACTACATTTCACTACATTTTACTACATTTCATTTGACTGTCCTTTTCCTTTAAGTCTATTATTTTGTTCAAAGAAAACCTCAAGCGAAACTCACTGTCATAGAGTTGATGCCAACTCATAGCGTCCCTATAGGACAGGAAGGAACTGCCCCTGTAAGCTCTGAGACTGTAACTCTTTAGGGGAGTAGAAGAGGAGTCCTGAGAAGTCCTGAGGAAATAGACATTTCACTAAGTCTATTAAAAAACTTCTTAACTACAACAACAACTTCAAAAGTAATTGAAAGGGAGGACAGAGAGAAGGAAAGAGGGGCAGTGCTATAGAATGCGAACCAAGATGATCAGATTTCCTGTCCTGAGTTGTTGTGATATAATAAGATGAGGACTATCTGAGAGGCCAAACTGCACTTACCTATTAACCTATGGAACCAGTTCTTGGCAAGAGAATCTGTACCTCTTTTGAACATTGTAGAACTTGCCCTCAACATTTTCCTATGACTGTCCTTTTCCTTTAAGTCTATTATTTTGTTCAAAGAAAACCTCAAGTCAAACTCACTGTCATAGAGTTGATGCCAACTCATAGCATCCCTATAGGACAGGAAGGAACTGCCCCTGTAAGCTCTGAGACTGTAACTCTTTAGGGGAGCAGAAGAGGAGTCCTGAGGAGTGCCTGGTGGTTTGGAACTGCTCATCTCAGTCTTACATGGAGCCCCTGAACCACTGCGGATCCTTTGTGTGGTAGTTATATAATTGTTTTTTTTTTCAATTTGAGGATTAATTATGTAGGGGTGGAGCCTAGTCTGTCAATCAGATCATAGCCAATGAGGTCTCTGTGTGGACATGACATTCTCCTGAGAATTCCAGGAAATCTGGCTTTTCCTTCTTGGAGTCAGGAGAGACGCTCTGCTCCCTTTTTTGGTGATGCCTTACTAGCAAGGTGGATTCCCTGCGAGATATCCCGGATGAGAAGTTATATGGACCAATCCAGGACCAGTCCTCTGATACAATCAGAACCCCGGACCTGAAGAAGCCACATGGAGACCCCTGCCAGCGCTGAGATGCTGACAACTGGATACAAAGACTTTCTACCCAATGGCCTGTGATCTTCCTGTGTTTGTCATCATTGCATGTGTTTCCCGAGTCAGAAGAGGATTTTATAGATTGGTATCAGACATACGGGCAAATATCAAGCTTATGGACTTGCTTTGGACAGGGCTGGGCTGTTATCTCAATATTTAGCTGATCTTGTATATAAACCTCTTTCTTATTCACATATGAGTTTCTGTGAATTTGTTTCTTTAGTCTACCCGGACTGACACACTTTGTGTAGAGAAGACACTCAGTTTTGAAAATGTCAGAAAAGCAAGATCTATATTTTTAGTGTATACAATCAACATGTAACTGGGATAGTTATAATTTGCTTCATCAGAGAAAAATAAAGTGAGGTGGTATATAGTTATAAAGAGTAAGTGGCAAGCTGAATCTTTCAGTGTGGACCACAAGAAACACCAACACATCTGGTTCAGCAATTTAATTTTTACTCATTTAGTCAGACTTCACTCACTTTTGCTTATAAACAAAAATGTAAAGGTATTTACAATGAGGTAATCTTTCTAGTACCTAGTTGACCATAATGTTACCTTGTTATATCACAGAATTGGCAAGGGTTCACTCTGCTATGCAGTAGCTCTCTTACATATTATAGTTCACTGGTGAGAATGTCTGAGCAATCCTACAGAAACTGACCCAACCTACCCAACTTTCTCTAGATTCTATGCAGGCTGTTGATAGTGCTATGACAATGTTATAGCCTGTTGAGCATGGATTACCTATCTACTTCTCAGAAGTTTTGATGATACCTCACTCTCACTATTGTGAGTGAGGCAGTCTCAGCTTGTGCCTCCATGAATCAATCAAGCTGGATTCAGTAGGGGTTGTGAAACAACACATATGATACTAGATGAATCTTGGCTGAAAATAGAGAATACCAGAAGGGTGCTTTTCTGTGTTTATTGATTATGGAAAAGCATTCAGCTATGTGGACCATAAAAGATTGTGGGTAACCTTGCAAAGAATGGGAGCTTCAGAACATGTAATTGTGCCTAGACAGATCTTACACCTAGAATAAAAGACAGTTGTTTGAACAGACAACAAGGGGGATCCTATGTGGTTTGAAGCAGGAAATGTGTACATCAAGGCAATATCATGTCATCATTCTTATTCAATCTGTGTGCTGGACAAATAATCTGAGAAGCTCAATATATGAAAAAGAACACTGCCTTAGGATGGAAGAAAGATTTATTAACAACCTGTTCTATGTAAATAATACCATTTGGCTTGCTTAAAGTGAATTAAAGCACTTACTGATGAAGATTAAAGAATACAGCCTTCAAAATGGATTATAGTTCAACATAAAACAAAATCCCCACAAGTAGACAAATAAACAACATTATGATAAATGGAGAAAAGATTGTAATTGCCAAATATCTGATTTTAGTTGGATCTATAATCAATGTCCATCATAGCAGAAGTGAAAAAAAAAACAATGTGTTATGTTGGGGAAATTTGCTGCAAAAATCTCTTTAATGTGTTAATGAGCTAATCTGTCATTTCAAGACTAAGATGCACCTGACCCATGTTATGGTGTTTAAATCACCTCATATCCATGTTAAAGCTAGACAAAAGAAAAATTGCAGCCTTTGAATTATGATGTTGGTGAAAAATATTCAGTATATACTACATATTGTCAGAAGAATAAACAAATCTGTCTTGGACACAGTATAGACAGAATACTTTTCAGAAGTGAGACTAAAGAGATCTTGCCTCATACAGTTTGGATATATTACAAGAAAGAATGAGGTGCTGAAGAAGGACATCATGCTTAGTAAAGAAGATGGGCAGCTTACCACACAGGAATGAAACACCAAGGCATGAAACAGAGCAGCAAGGGAACCAAGCAATGAAGTCCCCAGGGACTACCAAAAATAGACTTTGGGGCCAACGCATGGCACCCAATCAGACTGGACTGGAAAACACTCCTGTGGGTCAACAAACAGACCTGTAACTATGTATAGACTTTCCTTTGTAATTGGTTTTTGTTGTTGTTTGAGTTCTTTTTCTTGTTGTTTTGCTTTGTTTTGTGTTTCATATTGTCTCTGCATAACTATCTAGATAAGATAGGTGATTTACATAATCCAGAGGAGAAAGCAATGGGACTTATGGTTCCAGGAGCATGGCAGGGAGGAGGCAGGGGAAAGAAAGGGAGTGTCAACAAACCCAGATCCAAGGGAACAACAAGTTACTTAAAATTGATGGCAAGGAGGGCATAGGATATCTGGTGGGGCTTGATCAAGGGCAATGCAGCTGAAAGGAAATATTGAATCCTGAATGAAGGCCAAACATGATGGTGGGATAAGAGGAAAGTAAAAGGAAACAGAGGAAAGAACTAGGAGGCACAGGGCATTTATAGAAGTCTAAATACGGGTATGTACATATGTAAATATATTTATAAATAATGATAGGGAAATAGGTCTATGTACATGTATTTATATGTTAATTTTAAAGTAGTAGACAGACATTGGGCCTCAACTCCCTCAATGCAAGAATACTTTGTTCTAATAACTCTGCATTCTGTGATGTTCATCTTCCTGACAAGTTTGCTGAAGACAAAATGGGTGCATAAGCAAATGTGGTAAAGAAAACTGATGGTGCCCAGCTATCAAAGATATAGTGTCTGAGTTCTTAAAGGCTTGAAGATAAATAAGTGACCATTTAGCTGAAAAGCAACAAAACTCACATAGAGGAAACACATCAGCCTGTGTGATCATGAGGTGTCGATGGGATCAGGTAACACATCAAAGACCCATAACAAAAAATCATTTTGATGTGAATGAGGGGAGACCCAAAGCCCATCTGTAGATAATTGAACATCCTCTTACAAAAGGGTCACAAGGAAGAGATAAACCCGTCAGGGTGCAGTATAGCACCAATGAAGCATATAACTTTCCTCGAATGCTTTAATGTTTCTTTAATGCTTTAAACACTTTAATGCTTCCTCCCGCCAACTATCATGGCCCCAGTTCTACCTTACAAACCTGGCTAGATCAAAGGTTATACATGGATACAGATAAGAGCTGGAAAGAGGGAATCCAGGACAGATAACCCCCTTAGACAAAACAACAAGAAAAAAGTCCATAACATTAGACCACTAATGAGGTTAGCGATACCAGGAGGGGAAGGAATGGTGGGGAAAGAAAAATGGAACTGATCACAATGATGTACATATACCTCTCTCCCAGGGGGATGAACTTCAGAAAAGTGGATAAAGGAGACAGTGCTTGGTGTAAGACATGAGAAAAAAATTATATATTATCAAGGGTTCATGAGGGAGGGAGGATGGGTGAGAGAGAAAATGAGCTGATACCAAGGGCTCGAGTAGAAAGAAAATGTTTTGAAAATGATGATGGCAGCATATGTACAAATATGGTGGACACAATGAATGTAAGTATGGATTATGATAAGAGCTGTAAGGGCCCCTAATAAAATGCTTTAAAAGTTAAACCAAAAAACAAGAAGGGAGGGTGGCAGAAACAGAGGAAAGTTCTCAATGAGATGGTTTGATACAGCGGTGACAATGAGCTCAAATACAACCCGACTCTGACGCTGGTGCGGAACTGGCAGTGTTCTTTTGGTGTCCAGAGGGTAGCTATGAGCTGGAAATGACTGGGCAGGGCCAAACAACAACAGAATCAATGAACAGATGAACTGCCTTTTGCTTGGGCTCTTTTCTTTTTGCACTTTGTTTCTGAGGCATAACTGATTAAATATAGCTTTCCAGACTTGTTCTGCATCTCCTTCTGTCTGTTTTACGCCAATGATCTACTCTGGGATCCCAAGACCATTGTTAAAATTGCTCTTTCTCTTGCGCCCTGGAACACCCCAGATCCATGGATGACACTCCCCAGAAGGCAATTAGAATCTGGTTGCTCAGTTTGCTGAGAGGCCTTTAGCCACGGAGGTGGGAGAAGGGTCATTCAGTTTAAATAGTCCTGCTTCCTTTCTGAGAGAGGTTGCTTTTCACACAGAAATGCCATAACATTTTCCTAAAAGGAAAAAGAAAAACACCCCAACTATCCAAGACTGAAAATTTGCAAAGCTGTCTTCACAAAGTAGATGCTTCTTTCATACTCTTTCCCTTTCCTTCCTTCCCAGCTGCTGAAGTATCTTGGGGATAGTGTTTTGCCTTTACTTGAAACAAAAAATTTGCACTCACAAATTGCTGCCCCCTAAGTTCCCATGTCCGTCTGCCAAATGAAGAACTGCTCTTTTGATTTAATTATAGATGGCTTCCATCATTGAATATTAAGGGGACCATTTATTCCAAATTCCTGCCTTGCGAGAACTGATAAGAAGGCCAGTGTAGTTCCTACAGTTGCCCAGCTAGGCTGTGTCTCACCAAGTGAGACCGGGCAGAGTGCTGTAGACACCAGCCTCCTATATTGTCCAGGGAAGGATAGAGGCAACAATCTCAGAAATCAAGTGTCTCTGTCTGGTTCAAAGTGCTTTTCAGAACTTGAGGGAAGGGAAGAACCCTGCAAATCAACTGCTGTTGTCAGGTCAATTCCCATTCAAGGAGGTCCCTGTGTGTTAGAGGACATCTGTGATCTATAGATTTTAAAATCTCCTTACATAGGCTACCATCATCTTTTTTTGGGGGGGTATCACTGCCCTCTGGTGGTGGGAGTAGGAGGTCCAGTCTTTGCTCCTGTGGAGCCGCTGCTGGAATTGAACCTCCATCCCAGTGGGCCGCAGTCCCACGCACAACCACTATGCCACCGGGGCTTAGCCCCCTATCATCATCTTTTTCAAAACATTTTTTTTTCTACTTGAGTCTCTGGCATCAGCTCTTCATTTCCCCCTTCCCACCCCAACTTCCTCCCTCCCCCATGCCTGCTTGAAAATTTATAAATTCTTCTTTTTTTTCCCCATATCTTACACTGACTGCTATCTCATTTCACCCACTGTTCTGCTGTCTGTCCTCCTGGGATGGGGGCCTTAGGTCTATCATTGTAATCAGTTCCCCCTTAGCCCCCACCCCCACCCCCTTATGGGTTATCTGTTCTGGATTTCCTGTGTTTCGAGCTCTTACCTATACCAGTATACATGCTTTGGTCTAGCAAGATTAGTAAAATAGAATTGGGGTCTTTAAAGGCTGATTTTTCAGAAATTGATCTCTAGGCCTTCCTTCCAAGACAATTTGGGTTGCCTTAAACTTCCAACCTTTCATTTAGTAGATGATAGCTTTAACATCAATATTAACAACAGTAATTTCTGCTTTACATCCAATACCATATAGGGACATAGAACTGGTCTTCAGCTTTGGGAAAAACAAAACAACCCAAAAACCCACACACAAACTCACTGCATTCAGGTCAATTTCAAATCACAGGGGGCCTGGTAACATAGGAGTTAATGCTTAGGGATCCTTACAGCATGGTCTGCATTTAGAAATCACCAGCCGCATGGGAGAAAAAAGAGACTATTTGTTCTTGAAAAGAGTTACAGGCTCAGAAAACCACAGTTCTATCCTTTTCTATGGGGTGGCTATGAGCTCTTGCCCTCCAGGACGCTGAACCTCAATTGTGCAGGCAGGCTGCATGTAAATGTAGCAAAACCCACATCCTGTAAGAATCACGAAAACAGGGATGCACATGGAACTCAGAAGAGGGAAAGGTTATGGGGGTGGGGATGGTGAAGGAGGCCGAAAGGTGCTACAAAAGCATAGAATTAAAGTTAGTGTTTGAGGTTTGAACTTTTAAAAATTTTAACTTTTTATTGTAAATAGAGTGGTTTACAAAGTAAATTAGCTTTCCATCCACAATTCATAAGGTTTTTAATTTTTAATTTTTATTTTTTGGCATCTCTGCCATGGTGGAAGTAGGAAGCTCAGCCTTGCTCCTGGAGAGCTGCTGCTAGATTTGAACTGCCAACCCTGTGGGCCGCAGTCCCACACACAACCACTACGCCACTGGGGCTTAGCCCACATAAAGTTTTTTTAAAAAGCAGATTCATTGGCACATGAGTCACATACCAAACAATTCAATATAGTTGAATCATAGCAAAAAGAGTTGAAAATCATCACATTACAGTACATTTTAGAGCATTTTCTTCTTTCTTGTTCTCATTGTTCTTAGCTCCCTGTTTCTCCCAACCTCCCCTGAAAACTCCCACACCCTCATGAAAACTTCAATCCAGTTACTGTCCCTATAAATTTACCTATCCTAGATTTCATAAACAGGAAAGCAAATCCAAAATATAAAAATAATGATATCAAAGTAAAACAGAAGAAAAGCTTCAATCAAAAGAAAATAGGAAATATTACACACCAGAACAAATTAGAAATGGGTCAAAAGGGAAATCAAATGCTAAATTATTACATTTTAACTACATCTGCAATAATTCACTTTCCAATATACTCTATATGTTGGCAGGGCTATTCAATTCAAACACATTTTGTTTATGTCATTGATTGCAATCCCCACAATGTATTGATATTCTTTCCATTTGGTCCTGGTCTTTCCTATTTCCATTCATTCTCCTTCCCTAACCCTTCCTGCCTTTTGAAGCTTGTCCTGGGACAAGTGCTGTCCTTCTGACCTGATTATTCTAAGGATTGATCTCTTCCCTCAGGTTATAGGTCACCTTGGAGTGCACCCTGGATAGCAAGTTCACTGTTAGGCTGGACATTGGGCCACAAAGGTGCGTTCACTTCCAGGTCTATGGGATAACTAGAGGCCATAGTATTGGGCAATCCACCATTCTCTATATGACCAGTAAGTCTGGTTCTTTCAAATGATTTTGAATTGTGTTCTACATCCCCCCACTCCCAAATCTATCTATTTAGGATCTTCGAAAGTGATTCTTTTCAGGGAGGTTGGGTTTTTGTACCCGAGTACCCTCCACTTTGTCTCGTCTAAGGATTATAGAGGCCGTAGTTCACTTGTTTCCCTCCTCCTTTAAAGCAGGAGTGCTCAATACATCGATCATGACCTACTAGTTGATTGCCAATATAATGTTGGTAGACTGCATGGCATTCACAAAAGTAGACCTAGGCCTATCATCAGTCCCGTCACTTCAGTGATATCCACTGCAGGCAATCAGATGCAATCTTGGGTGTCAAACGCATGTGCAAACAACTGAGCTAAGTGCAGCAAAATTGACAAGATAAGTTATGGTCGATTTTTAGATTTTGGTTTTATTCTCTAAACTTAAGAAAGGGTAATCAAATGAGTAGGGGAGGTGGGCCAAGTAAGAAGACAAAGTATCACTTTCATACAGAATGGGAGATTTTGATATTATAAGCCGACATTCAGCTCAAATCCAGAGCACATGAACAGTTCTGGAACTTCTCACAAAAGAAAAGTACCCCAACCGGAGAAAACGTGCTACCTCTTCGACTGCATTATTCCGCTCTACTTTTTTATGTTAGTGAGCCTTTTCCCACATAAATATCATTAAGTTAAAGAACCGTTCCACCGTGACTGATGATCATTTGGAAGTGTGCTTGAGGCTGGCTGGCTTTTGCTACTGTCCGGACTATGCATCCCTGGCTCAATCTATTCAGTGCAAGTCATCAAAGTAAACTAAGGTATTGACAAAAAATGTATATAGTTATTTGTGTTGTGTTGTGCAGCATGAACATAGGCAGTTATGCAAGGTAAATAAACATACATTGTACATATAAAGAATTCTCAGTGCATTTATGAATAAATATAATAAAAATAAATATATGTTTTGCATTTGTAGTTGGTAGATCATTTTGACTTGTAGTTGGTAGATAAATGTATAAGTAGCTCACATGGTGAAAAAGTGTGAGCACTCCTGCTTTAGACTAATAATATGTGCCCATCGTTGCTTTTCTGTACTCTTCTAGGAATCAGATGGGGATAGAAAAAGAGTTGTACATGAAGTCTGAGCTTTATGGATAGGAGGGGAGAACCTTTAAGGCATATAGGAAGTGAGCAAAGGCAGATGGTGTGGTAGTTGCATAATCTGGTGTCAACTGGGGACTTGAGAGGATTCAGGTGAAGGGAAGGAGTCTAGTCTGTCAATTGGATCATAGCCAATGAGACCTCTGTGTGGGCATGGCATTCCCCTGAGGATCCTGCAAACTCTTGTATTTCTTCTTTGGAGGGGGACAAACACTCTGTCTCTGTTCACTGTCTGAGAGATGTTCTACTGACAGGAAACATGGCACTATGCTGATATAATCTGTGATCTTAGGAGTCAGAGAGTCACATGGAGACACCTGCCAGCACCAAGATGCTTACAACACCACTGGATCCACAATATGTCTCATCCAACTGTCCTGTGATCTTCTTGCATTTGGTATCATGGCATGTTTTTTTTTAATTTATTTTTTATTTATTTTTAATTGCATGTGTTTTATGAGTCAAAGGAGGACTTTATAGATTGGTATCACACATAAGGGTTAATATCAAACTTATGGACTTGAACTGGGTTGGGCTTTTTCTCAAGATTCAGTTGCTCTTTTATATAAAGCCCCTTCTTAGACACATATGTCTCTATGAAATTTGTTTCAACCTGGACCAACACAAATGGGCATACCTATTCCAAGGACTGCTGGGAGGCCAGTTTAGCTGGAGTCTCAGGTTGATGCTGAATATGGGTCCAGCTTGTAGCATCCAAGTTATAAACACCACAAGCCTATAGTCCTTAGGTTACTTTTCAAGATAATCCGAGTTGATAAAGAGACATTTGCTCAAACACTGATCCATATAGGCTTTAACCAATGGAATCAATTGGTGATGTATAAATTGGTGGCATGTCCAGCAAAGCAGTTAGAGTCATAGTGTGGAAATGCCCAACATCATCCTGGCCTGTGGAGCGCTTTTGGATGTCTCCGCATGGTTGCTATGAGTTGAAAATCAGCAGTCACTGAGCTTCCGTGGTAGGAAGGAACCAGAACCAAAACTGGGAGGAACTCTCATTTGCTGACATGCTACATCTGTAACATCTTTTGTCATTTGAAGCATGTCCAGAGTCACATAGTAATTACTAGCATAATTACCAGCATCTACATTTTCTGATTTTCAATGTAAAATTCCTGGGCGATGGAAACAATAAGGTACTAAGTTACTAACTGGAAAGTAGTTGGTTGAAATACATCCAGAGGCATGTCGGAAGAAAGTCCTGGTGATTTACTACAGAGAGGTCATAGCTCTTGAAAACTCTCTGGATAGCAGTTCTACATTGAAGCACTTGAGTTGGTTGCCAGGAGTCTGAGCCAACTTAGTAGGAAGGAATTTTTTAGCTCATTTTATTGGAGACTTATGGCTCTTATCACATTCCATCCATCCATCCATCCATCCAGCCAGCCAGCCATCCAGCCATCCACTGTGTCAAGGACATTTGTACATATGTTGTAATCATTATTTTCAAAACATTTCCTTTCAACTTAAGCCCTTGGCATCAGCTAATTTTCCCCCTTCCTCCCTCATGAACTCTTGGTAATTTATAAATTTTTTTCATGTCTTAAACTTCAACCACGTTTTTTGTTGTTTGCCCCCTGGTAGGGGTTACATGTCAATCATTGTGGTCAGTACACCCTTTTCCCCCACACCTTTCCCCTACCCTCCTGGTATCAATACTGGCATTATTGATCTGGAGGGATTTATCTGTCCTGAATTCCCTGTGTTGAGAGCTCTTATCTGTACCAGTATACATGCTCTGGACTATCTGGATTTGAAGGTAAATTTGGGGTCATGATAGTTGGGGGAGAGAAAGCATTAAAGAACTAGAGGAAAATTGTATGTTTCGTCAATGCTATATTCCACTCTGACTGCCTCATTTCTTCCTTGTGACCCTTCTGTGAGGCGATCCACCTACCGCCTCATTCACTTTGATATGATATTTTGTTCCGGGTCTTTGATGTGGATACCTGATCCCATCAACACCTCATGATCACACGTGCTGGTGTACAATTGGGCTTTGTTGTTTCTCAGATAGATGGTCACTTGTTTATCTTCAAGTCTTTAAGACCCAGATGCTACATCTTTTGATAGCTGGGAACCATCAGCTTGCTTTACCATATTTGCTTATGCATCCACTTTTGTCTTCAGTGATCTTGTCAGGAAGGTGAGCATCACAGAATGCCGGGGTATTATAAAAATTTTTTTCTTGCCTTGAGGGAGTACTTGAGTTGAGGCCCAATGTCCGTCTGCTACCTTAATACTTAACACATAAATACATGTACACAGACTATTTCCCTATTATTTTATATATATTTACATATGTACATGCGGGTATTTAGAGCTCTATAACTGCCCATTGCCTCTTAGCTCTTTCCTTTATTTAATAGGAAGAATTAAAAAAAATTCTTCCCTCTGTAGTTATATCTAGCTCGAGCAGCTTGACAGCATCTGCAAGAGAATGGGAGTGGATCCGGCTGCATTCTCTTAATTCTTTGGCACATCTTGCCAGGTTTTTATTTTAACAATAGACTATTGCCATAAATTTAGCCAAGAAGTCTGATCTGTTAAGATGAGATCATACAGAGATCCATGTGAGTCATAAAGATATAATTAATAGAAATGCCACTAGGTCATTTGTCATCTTACTAAACCTAGTATGTCAGGGAATTATGTGCTGCAAAGTATCAAAGGATATTACAGGATGAGTTAGGAAGTTTCCATCTCAGAAAGCCACAGGTGCCGTTTTACCCCAGCCTCCGGAGTTGCTGAGTCAGAATTGCCTCGAGGACTGTGGATTTGGCTTATCTTTCTTTTCTGAGTTAGGAAGCAGGGCTGACAAACTTCCTGGCCTTTGGGTAACCCTCTTGCAAAGGGGAGAGAGTGGAGCATAAAGGAAACTGTCCACAGCAGTATGCATGCTGCCGATCCGGAAAACAGGCTCTAATGGATGACTCAGCGACCCAGGCAGGGCAGGAGGGAATTGGGTTGGATTAATCTGGGCTTGCTGGAGTTTGCCAAGTGTCAGAGAAAGCAGCACAGAGTGGAGAGAAGAACCTAGAATGAGCACTTCCCAGAGTGTTCTCCATGACTGGTTTCTCCGCTGCTCTAAGAAGGAAGGTTATTTATAGCAGACCCCTTGTCCCTCCAGGCAATGTCTCTGCAAGTCAATTAAATCTTCCTCAAGACTCCTGGGAAGGGGTGTGTGCACATTCAGAGAGCTAAGTGGAACTGGGTGGGAGCAGTGCAGTTAAATATGACTCAGATCTTTCTGTTGCCGGATTCGCATCATCACAGCTCCCAAGGTTCTCGCCAAAGGGCGCAGATAGTCCTGGTTTGTGCTTTTCCTGTAGCACTTTCTACTCAACTCGGGTTTTCTCTGCAACTCCAGGAATTTATTTTCAAATTTCACATTTTAAAGCCAGATGAAACCTTTCTTTTGTCCACATCCTGGACACAGGGGATAAGGGATAGGGAGATGCTGCTTGAAATCAGTGCTTCCGGTGGTCGTGGTCATTTCTTGGGAACCTCAGTGATGAGGCAGCATGGAGCATGACACATTTCATCCTTCACCCCCCCAAATGCAAAGCCAGGTGCTCTGACTGGGGTTCCCCTGCCTCTAGGGGGTTCCAGTGACTTGCACATTTATTATGATCCAAGCTGAGCTCCCCGCCCCCAAACTGGATGGTTTTTTAATGAAAGTTATGTTGCTGTTTTTTTAGCACCAAAAACCCTTCACCCTCATAGTAGTCTCTATTATACTTAATACATTTGTCAAATCTGCAATTCCTTTCTTGGGAACATATTTCAAACTCATCTGGATGACTGACAGCACCAACTTTGTTTTTTCTCCACCTCTTCACCTCTTCTTCACCAAATCGTTCTCCTTTCATGCCCATCTTCATTTATGGAATAAAAAAGTTCCATGGAGCGAGGTCAGGTGAGTCAGGTGTGTGGGACAAGAGAGTAAACATTGTTTTTTTGCTGAAATTTGGCACCATGAGCACATTCATTGTGGTGGTGGTCAAACCAGTCCCCCGTCTGCCACAAATCAGGCCTTTTTTGTTGTGTGCTGTTATGCAATCTTTTAAGAACCTCTCAATAGAAAGCTTAATTAACAGTCTGACATGGTGAAATGAACTTCAAATACAAAAGTGGGCATTTTCATCTATTCAGGTAGTTGACGGATGTCCAGAATGAGGTTTGTCATCAATCGACATTTCACCTGTTTTGAAATGAGTAAACCACTCATACACTTGAGTTTTTCCCATAGTGCTGTCCTTGTAAACTGTGTCCAACTTCACAACAGTTTCTGTGGCATTTTTTTTTCTGAGCAGAAAACAAAATTTGACAGCCGTCTGATGTTCTCTTAAATCAGCCATCTCAGAAAACAAGGTTCAAGTAAATCTGCTTTTACAAAAAAAAAAAAATTCACTGTGACCAGAGAGAACCTTCCCAGGTGACACCAATGCGCGCACTAACTCAGAGGGAGTTGCTTGATACTCGCCTAGCAGGAAGAATACATCCTATGAAAACCCCATTCTCAATTTAAACCCGGTGTTCCAGGATGTGAATGCAGTGTGACGGCATAGAGCAGGGAACCAGTGGAGGGGTCTGAGTGCACAACCACAATCCCAACTACAGTGGCAGCTGCCTCTGCTCCAGGGCAGTTTGCCTTGGAGGTCAGCACTGAAGCTGCAGCTTGGGGAGTGAGAGATGCCTGACCAGAGCACATGAGAACAAATGATGGAAGAAGAAGAGAGAATGGAGTGCAGCCTGGCCTACTGAACCTTCAGGATGATATTCCCACTCAGAATAACCAATGCACAGAGAGGATCATATGGCCGGCTCCACTATGAAATATGGATTCCCTCGCTGACCCAAGGCCCTTGGAGTCACCAATGGAGAAACAGGGTCAGGATTATACCCTGCTCGACCCAAATACACCATGGCAAAAACACTAAGAGTGTGCAACAGAGCACGGAGTTCCCAATAAAGTGCCAAGGATATACTTTGGGGCCAGGAGCTTATACAAAGGACTCAAGTAGAAGATATTTAGAAATGAATGTGGTGATGTGTATAGATATGCTTGATACAAATGATGCATTGAATGTGATGAGAGCTTTAAGAGCCCCCAATAAAATCATTGGGAAAAAAATGGAAAAAAAGAAAGTTCCATTCCATCTAATCCAATTCCCTTTTTTTGGGGTGGGTCAGGGGTACCACTTATAATTTTCATTTAGTATTTTATTTTCCATCCAGGGCCCTGTATATGTCATGACATTGCCTTCTGAGTTGAATTGTTTCTGTCAAAAAAACAGAACTTTGTCTCAATGGTTCTTTTTTGTATGTCACTTTTCAATTTTCCCAAGTTTTTTTTCAATTTTTTCCCATCGTTAGTTTTACAAAGTTTGATTATGATATATTTTGGTGATTTTCATTCAGCATCTATCATGTGTGGATTTGGTTAAAATCAAGACCCCTATGAGACAGGTCTATAATATCATAATTGACTAAAAAGCACCTAACAGCAAGAATTCTTAATTAAGGATCCCTTAGCGGCTAAGGCTTAGCCCATTGCTATCAGGTCAGTTATGACTCATAGGGACCCAGAACAGGGCATCAAAAGCAGTAAAGCTTTAGGAGAAAGACGTTCTGCCTTCTGGACCAGAGTCTTCTTTCTAGGTTTCAACCACCGAGTATGTAGTTAATTGTTCAACATGTACTCAAGAACAACACCAAGTCTCCTTAAGAATCTCTTAAGGAACCAAACAACAACAACTGACATGAAGTCAATTCCAAGTCTTCGCAACCCTATGCAGGGCATTCAAGGTAACTTCATCTTTTTTCCCAGGAAGCAGTTGGTAATCTTGAACCACTGACTTTGTGGCTACAGTGCAATGCTTGTCTGATAACTTCAATAGGATCCAGGGGCTCAAATGGTTAACACACCATCATGCTAATATAAAGGGTAGATATTATAATCTGCCCACAGGCATTTTGGGGGAAAGACCTGGAGATTCACTTCCAAAAAGTTTAGTCGTTGAAAACCGTACATAGCACAATTCTACCCTAAAACAGGTGAGATTACCAGGAGCAGAAGTCAATTTAACAGCAATTGATAATAATACTCAACTAAAACAAAATTTCAACCCAGCAGCCGATTCAGTTAGCAGAATTCTAATTCACACTAAATTCATTTTTCTCTTAGCCGTAGGCAGACAGATAAGAGACTAATCTCTGAACTTAGCTTACTTGCATTCACCTTCCTGGTGTGCCATTTACTGGGTGGTTGGCCTTGGAAAAGTTGACTAACCTCTCCGGTCCTGTTTCTTCCATCTGCTACAGGAGGATCTTAATTGTACACGCTGATGCGTCCTTGAAAAGTGGAGAGTCAGTGAAAAAGACAAGGGACTCCACAAGATGGATTGACAAAGTGGCTTCACCCACGGGCTCAAGCATAGGAACAATTGTGAAGATGGTGCAGGGCTATTCAGTGTTTCCTTCTGTTATGCAGGGTCACCATGGGTTGGAATGAACTTGATGGCACCTACCACCAACAATAATCTGATATAAGAAGGTTTCAAAAGTTCGTGGAAAAATGATTTAAAAGATAATGGAATTTTGGGACCAAGTTTTTGTAGCCACCTTGCATAGATTGCTGATATATTTAAATTATAATGCATTAATAACATACCTGGTGTAAGTTTGTTGTTATTATTGATATTATTATTTTTAAGATGCTATCAAACACCTATCATGGACAACACAAGGTCCTTTTCTGGATAATGTGGAGAACTGGAGTATATGTTCCAAGTCCTTACAGAATTAGAGTCCTTATGAGGACTTGATATTGTACATTGACTAAGAAGAGAATAATGATAAATGCTAAGTGGTATGACACTCATTCATTCATCAATGAATCTTGACTGAGGAGTTGTTCTTTGCCAGGTCTTCTAGAAATAGAGAAGCTGAGAAAAGGCAGATGGAGGTTTTGAACATGTTTTTCCTTGAGAAGGCAGTAGAGGCAGGAATATATGGTCTGAGATGGAGAGGAATTAATGCAGTCTCACATGGTTGATTATGTTTACAAACAAGAATCATTCTTATCAGGCCACAGACCAGTGGTATCAGTGCAGCTTACCTAAATCTCCAAATGAATCAAAAAACAAATGCATTCTTGGTCAATGTTCGGTTTCTTTGGGCAACACATGGTCTCCCATCAGAGACTATTTCAGGCATTTCTATCATGTTCTCAGGATGAATTTTGAAATGGATCCTATGATGTTTACATTTGTCTATTCCTCCTGAATATTTTGGGACTATGCCTATACTCCGAAGCCCTGACACACAATAAAATAAGCTTTTACTTTCAGTTGTTAAAACCTCTGGCTTTACATTTACATAAACAATTCCAAATACCTAGATTCTCCCAAATCCTGTGAGCAGAGGGATTTGAAGCTCAGCCTGTCATGTAGAGGCTAGAGAGCTCAGGTAGAGAGCTCTTTCCTCTATCACTGCCTCCCTGAGTCAGCCCTCAGTGATGTGCCAACAGGAAGGTATACTCAACATGTCATCCTTAATCATCATGAACCACAGTGAATCAAATTTGGTCCAAGGACAGATATATCTAGCAAAGAGTAAGACCAGTGCTCTCACATGGCATAAAGAATTTGGTCTCTTTCATGGATCGAATTGTGTCTCTCCAAAATTTATGAAGTAAGTCCACAGTGCTAGTTCCTGTGAGCATGACCTTGTTGGAGTCAGATATTTATAGGTCTAGCCCAATCAGAATGGTGATCCATCAACAGGGAGAAATGACAGAATTGGAGAAAGGATGGTCCTTGACGATACATCTACAATGCAAGGTACCTCTGAGGCTACCAAAAGCCAGGAGGGTCAAAGAAAGATACTCTTCTGCTATTCGAGTGACTTCAGAGGCAGGAGGGGGCTGCCGACAGTTTATTTGGGTATGTAGCCTCCAAAACAGTGTCTATTCCTGTGTGTCACCAATTTGAGGTACTCTGTTACTGCAGACTCAGGAACTAAAAGAGTTTTAGAAGGTATTGCACCATTGCAATCAATGGAGATTTTTGACCCAGACTCTAATAGTTTCAGCTACATCCAGTGGCATTGTCAAGAGGC
Source organism: Nesogale talazaci (assembly GCA_004026705.1). NCBI lineage: Eukaryota > Metazoa > Chordata > Mammalia > Afrosoricida > Tenrecidae > Nesogale > Nesogale talazaci. The sequence goes on along the minus strand of PVJH01005646.1, from coordinate 90,104 downwards.
TCAGCATTAAGCATACAACAAGAAGAAATAAAGTCACGACCACCAGAGGCAATGATGGCCGCCCTCCCCCTAAAATTTTTTTTAAAAAAAGAAGAAATAAAGTTGAGGGAACACAAAGAGAAGAAACATGAAAACAATAAGAAAACTAAAGAACAAAAAAAGTCACCAAGAATTGCAAATATTTGGCAAGTTAGAGGGAATGTGGTACCTGTTCTACTGTTGTAAGTGCATTGGATTTACGGCTAGAAAAGCTGTTTTCAGATACGAGCTTTTGTGCTCCATGATTTTTTTGTGAAAAATAAGAGCAATGGTATTTTTTATCATTAAATTTAACTTAGCTTTCAAAAGTTCCGTTTTCCTCTGGAGACAAGAGAAATCTTAGCCAATTCAAAATGAAGTTAGTTACTTCCAGTTTATTTTCTCATTCTTCTCCTTTAAGTAGATAATAAGTTTGATTTGAAATATTCTCATTCCTCAAGAGCTTATCTTCTCATAGAACCCCCATAGGACAATAGAGAACTGCCCTCGTGACGTTCTGAGATTGTTACTGGATTCAAACTCCTGACCCTGGAATTAGCAGCCCAATGAGAAACTTCTACCTCATTAGGGCTTCTTCAGAGAGTACAATCCAGGGCTGGTAGGAGGGGCAAAATCTACATCTATTTTTCAGATGTGTGTCTCTTCATTTCCTTGCTCATTGATCACTGTCTTTGACACATTTTATTGTGCATTAGCCCACTTAACTCCTTATCTTTCATCGTATTTTCATTTTGGTTTTTCACCCAATTCTGAGCCCCCTTTGATACATGGAACACATATCCCATAATATTGCAAGCAATTATCGATTTCCATGGGGGAGACTTGGGTTTGATCCCCAGCACTTACTCCACATACATACCAGGAGGCTTGTCGAAGGCTATGCTCTTGAGCAGGCCTTAGCAGTTTCCTTTCTAAGATGAACTAGGGAGAAAGGCCTGGCAATTTACTTATAAAATTTGACCATTCATCAAAGGAGTGGATTTGGGGAGAGGGAGGGCAGTGTAAGATATGACAGAACAATAATAATTTATAAAGCATTGAGGGTTTGTGGGGAGGGGAGAGCAGGGGAAGAGGGGAAGGGATGGAAAAGCTTATACAAGGGGCTCAAGGGAAAAGGCAGATGATTGGAGAATGATAACAGCAGTGGACATATGAAGGTGCTTGGCACAGTATGTTTATTTATATATTGTGAAAAATGATGTACAAGCCCCCAATAAAATGATTTAATAATAAAACAAACAAACGAAACCAAAAAAGAAAGCAAGAAATATTTTAAAACTAGAGCAAATCCAAAATGGGTCAAGAGGGAGATCAAATGAGAAGGTCTCATGTTATACCATAGTTACGTCATAATCATATTTATCGTAGTCTCTGATTGGAAGGTTACTCTTGTTCCTTGACCGTGCTCAAAAGGAACCTACCAGTGGCCTAATCCACATAGGTATTCTGCAGATAGAGTTTGAGATCTCACTGTCATCCATTGTCTTCTGCAAATTGAGTGTTCACACTTTAAGCTCTTGAACCTTTCTTTCCATCACAATTGGATTTTGCTATTTTGAACCAGACTGCTTTTTGTAGACCAATGGATCCAAACAGAGATCTAAAAACATATAACCAAGCACCTACAGACCCTTGCTTCTTTAAGCAAATGCACATACCCTATGCTCCTATAATATTTCTACTTGGTATATATCCCAAGGAAACAAAGAACAAAGCTTCAACAGGTACATGCACACCCATGTTTATTGCAGCACTTTCTATAATAGCAAAAGATGGAAGCAACCAAAAAGTCCCTCTGGAGGAATGAATAAATAAACTCTGGTATATACACACAAGAGACTATTATGCATCTCTTAAAAACAATAATAAAACTATCAAACACTGCGTGATAGAGATGAATTTGGAAGACATTACACTCAGCAAAGTTCGTCAATCTCATGAAGATAACTTCTTTGTGACACTATTATTTTACAGGAAAAGAAGCCAGGAGCCTAGGAAAATAATTTTCACAACAAAAGAAACTGACTTGGAAGGTGATGGCAGTGGAGGGGGAAGTGGAGACATAGAAGCAGGAATATAAGAAGGGTGAGAGGGGGAAAGAAAAAAGGATAAGAAAGGACCACATCCATGGGGTTTTACTGGAATACTGTCACCATTCTGACAAGATGAGCTATGCAGCTTTGTCGTGTGTGTTTTTTCTTTGAATGTGTTCTACTCCACAAATTGAATAAAAATGCAGACGATTGGAGAAAAAAATGATGTGTGAGTCCCCAATAAAATGATTTTTAATTTATGAAAAACAAAAAACAAAGCCTCGGCCATTGAGAACTTATTAATGACAATGATCCAATGCACTACTAATCGTGGAAACGACACAGGAATGCATAGTACTTGGTTCCATGGTGCATGACGTCAACCTGAGAATTAAACAATGGGAGGGATTGGAAAAAGAATCTTTATGTGTTAGCATATCAGAGCAATGCTGTTAATTGGGGTTCCACTTTGTTGGTGTAGTGAGGAGGCTTCAGACTGAAGCTTACTGTTTCCTATGCTTTGTCTCTGTTGTCAGATCTCCCCAAGTTTCCCTTGAATGCTACATTACAGCTTTGAGCCCAACACAACTTCTTTGGGGAAGACTTGGCTCTCCAGTGGGAACCCTACGTCCATTTTGTCTTGACATAAGTTCAGATGCCACGGTGACTTCTTTATTTTGCTTCCTTAATCCTTGCTGACCACTCAATTAACAATGTGGCTATGTTTAGACAAGCCTAAGGCAAGTCAAGGAGGGACAGTTTGTCTTCAGGAAGCATGATCTTAACAGTAGATCAGTGTCCAGAAAGTGCTCTCACAACAAACTAGGGCATTAGCTTGGCTAAATTAGCTAATCAGACTCAGGCTATCCAATTAAAAAAATTTTTAATTTTTTAATTAATTTTTAAAAATTTAATTTTAAATTTTTTGGGTCCTGGTATTGTCTTGACCACCTTATGGCTACACACAAGGGGTTACCCCCCGAAACATACTTTTTCAAAGCTAGGTATATTTTACCTTATTTTATACAAGATAACTTTACCACCTTCAAAGTATTCTCAATTACACATAGTCCATATGTCAAATCTGTGATTCCATTCTTGGAAACTTTTTTCAAACTCATCTGTTTGGATGGTTGACAGCACCTACCTCGTTTTTTTCTTCACCTCTGCTACATTATCAAATTGCTGTCCTTTCATGTCCCTCTGCAGTCGTGGAAACAAAAAAGAAATAGCATGGCTCAAAGTCAGGTGAATAAGGTATGTGGGGAAAAAGAGGCATGCTGTTTTTTCTTTTGCCCCAAACTGGCACATTGAAATGGCTGCATGAGAAGGCCCATTGTCGTGGTGGTAAATCCAGTCCCCCACCTGCCACAAATCAGAACTTTTCGTCACACACTGTTAGCCATCTTTTCAGAACCTCTAAATGGAAACCTCTCAAGAGTCTGACCTGGTGGAATGAACTACAAATGCACGACAAGTCCACCTTTTCATCCATTCGAGAATTTGATGGGTGTCCAGAACGCGGTTTGTCACCAATCAACAATTCACCTGTTTTGAAATGAGAAAATAGTTTGTTCACTTGGTTTTTTTTTTTTTTGAAAAGCACAGTCCTTGTAAGCTGTGTCCAACATCACAACAGTTTCTGTGGCGTTTTTCCCAAGCAGGAAACAAAATTTCACAGCCTCATGCTGTTCTCTTAAATCGGCCATCACAAAAAAATGAAGTTTGAGCGAAACTTCTTTTACAAAAAAAATTCACTTTTACCAGAGAGAACCTTCCCAGGCAACACCACTGGGTGCAGTAACTCAGAGGATTTGCTCAATGCTCACTTAGCTACAAAAGCACTACTCAACAGAGCTTATATTCCATTGATGGGGGTGGGGTGGGTACCTCTCCTACACTCATGTAGTCAGGAAACCAAAATACCAAAATCAATCCTGTAACCTGTTTCAATCGGCAATTATATACATAATCCAATTCTAGCACCATCTATGGCAGTGATGGACTAAACAGCCACATTTCAAGGTCTTGTGAAGATTTCCTTTACTCTATGTTGTATATGATGAACATGAAGTCTGTGAACCAGACTCTGTATGTGTTCTTGCTAAGAGCTTTCTTCCTCCATGATTATGTTTTATTATTATTTTTGTCCAGTTTAAGGCATAAGTAAAGGGTCTCTAGAATATGCTTGGGCCTGGAGTCTTTCTCCCCATAGCTTGATGTTTAATATCTCTTCCTGTTGCCCAGTCTCTGGCCTGTGGTGAGGAACTCCTTTCAACCCCTATCAACATCTCAATCTTTCTCTCACTAGACAATCAAGCTTTTATCTTATTTTGAGCTGGGGAACTGTCTTTATACATCCAGTATGCTTCATTCTATGACTTATAACCCCAATTCCTAGGAATTACTAGGCTCTTCATTTATGGAGCTCAAAAACCCTATTCTTTAGGGAGCCAAACTTTTGCAATCCAAAGCCACACACTTCAAGATCAAGGTTAAAAATAATATTTTAAAGATTATGAATGGGTTCAGAGTTTATGTTTCAGATCACCAATTTTATATTCACAATTTAAACTATGAATCACCACCCCCTTTCCTCACCATGCTCCCTTTCCTCCTTGAATTCTCCTCTCGTCCTCCATGGGATATTATCTTCCCCTATCTTCCCCTTCGCTCAATTGAACACCTGTCTGTCTACCTCTGCCTTATTGTTTCACCGTTTTTCCTTTGCTATCTGCCCTCCTTCCCTCATCAGTAAGCATCACAATCCTTTTCCTTTTGGTATGCAAACCTTTGACTTGATTTTTTTTATAGCTACGGTCTCAAACAATTCTTATCCTTTTTGGTGATGGACAGACTGAGCTCGTCCATATCTGGGGTGGTACACCTCGGTTTTTCTCAACGCTGAAAGCAGTCACGTGGCAGAGGCACTTTTGAAATCCAAGTGACTTTTATGAGGAAAGGGGACGTTTCAGGTATTACAGTCTCAAAAAGTACAGCTGTTTCTGGAAAGCATATAAGGGCACCTGCGGGACTGCATGAGAACCCACTACTGAGGTTGGCCATTTTAGGTGAGCATGGGACAATATATGGCAGGAATACTGGAACAGGAGCATGGAACAGCGAGTGTGCAGTAGAAAATACCAAGAGTGAGTGGATACCAGTGTGCATTCAGGTAGGTGCTCACCCCCAATGGGTTGGAATCTCACCCTCAGCTTGCAGCATGCTCCTCACAAGAGAAGGTGAGGTGCCCTACCTTCTGGTGGAGGGTACTGGATGACCGCATCGGCTGAATTTGTGCACCTGTGTGATGTCATGTGCCTAGCATTGTGTGGGGCAGGTTTACTTTCACCTGTGCCTAGGGCCTTAATCTGTGTATGCTGAGTTTTAGTGGCTAGATTCAGGTGCACCCATGTAACATCATATCACTGGTGGCTAGTATTGGGAGGGGGGCAGGTGTACTTCCCACCTGGACCCAGGTGACTTGGGGCTGAGCATGCTCAGTTCTGGATTATCCCAAAGGTGCCTAATGAGTGTGCCTGATTTCCTTTCCAACACCCTGACTGTGACATCGCCAACCAATCCTTATTCAGCGCACACCTTCGGTGGAGACAACATCCCTTTGTCCCTAATCTAGAGACCTGACAATTTCACTCAGCATAAGTGTTAACCAAGTCTCTCCATATCATGAGGTGCTTTGCAGTGTTAATCTTATTCTTTAGGGATGCAAGGTATTACGACATTGTGTGTATGTACAAAGTGTCTTTATCCACTCTTCCACGGATGGACATTGCTATTGTTTCCAGCTTCTTGCTGTTGTGGACAAAGTGTCCTGAGTGCTTTTATTTATCTACTTATGCTACAGCCCATACTTTTTCAGTGTAAAGCCTCAGCAAAGAGATTGCTGGGCCAAATGGCGTTTCTAGTTCTAGTTGTTGAAGAAGTGTCAGACCACTTTCCCCAGCGGTTGTTTATTGTCACACGCTCACCAGTATGTGAGGGTTTCAGTCTCTTCAAACCACCTCCAACATTTATTATTTGCTGGTTTTGAACGTTGTTGTCACTGTTGGTGTAAGGTGGTCTCTCACTGTTGTCTTGATGTGTATCTCTTGAATGGCTAGGGAGGAAAAAGGTAAAAGAAAAACAGGCAAATGAAATGTTTAGCAACTCAATTGACTTATGCTTTTCGTCTCCCCTACCCCAATCCTCAGCTAGAAAATTCCATGGTTCATCTAAAAATAAAGAAACAAAATTATTGTAAAAGTAAATTCTCGGACTGAGCCCCAGTGGTGTAGTGGTTGTGCGCGGGACTGCAGCCCACTGGGATGGAGGTTCAATTCCAGCAGCGGCTCCACAGGAGCAAAGGCTGAGTCTCCTGCTCCCACCACCAGAGGACAGTGATGCCTAAAAAAAAAAGGAAATCCTCTGGAAATCATCCCCACTACTACTATGATCCCTTTAGCCCCAATAAATGTTTGTACTCTTATAAAGAACCTTTACCTCCTCATAGATATTTTTTCCATCCAAGAGGAGGAGAAATATATCTGTTCCTAAATTTTTCTTCCCCCTTACTTAAGTATTTTCTCAAGCACGGTTTATTTTAGTTCCTGGAGGTAAGCTTTGGTACTGGTCGCTGTTCATGTTCTTCTCTCTTGGTCCTCAACCAAGCCCTAGTCTGCATGAGACATGGTCGCTGGTGCGTCTGGTCTCATAGGACTCCACTCCTTCAGAAAGCAGTCTTGAGCCCACTCTTCCAAATGGTTTTATGGTACCTTTGTCGCTTATATACTGAAGAATTTGATGGAGGTATGTTTTGTCTTTTGTCAACCATATCCTCTATGAAAATGAAAGATAGCGTCTTAAATTGAACCTTTCAGTCATCTTAAAAATGTTCCCTAAGAAACAAAGGGTGTGATTTGGTCCACACTCTCTACTAAGATCAGGAGCTACCTCCAGCTTCATCCTATAACAGGGAGGTGCTCTGTTGATGACATAGTGCTTATGAGTTGGGCTGCTAACTGCAATGTCCACAGTTCAAAACCACCAGCCTCTCTTCAGGAGAAAGATGGAGCTTTCTACTTCCATAAAGAGGTACTGCCTCACAAACCCACAAGAGCAGTTCTACTCTGCCCTATAGGTTCGCTATGAATCAGAATTGATGTGATGGCAGTGAGTTTTATTTGTTTGAATCCTGTAACAGGGATCTCCCTCCAAAATGGGATCATAACCCCAGGAATGGCGTGCAGAAGGATAGCACATTAAATAGGGGATTAGTAACAGAAAGACCATATTAATTGACTACATCTCAGATAAGTCTCAAGAAGTCACTCTGTTTTATAAGTACTCCAGGTGATTTTGATCTTTGAGACATACAACTCTACCAGAAGGTGACTGGGAAACCCACATAGTGCTTGACCTTTGAGGCCCTTGGCTAGGAATCATGCAGAGAGCAATTGCAAACAGCAGAGTCACAGAAGAGTAGAGGAAAAGGGGTGGGGGAGCAGAGCAAACAGTCGAGTAGGAAAAACAAACTGGCAGAAAGAGAAGCAGAGATGACGGATTTTATTTATAAATGTGTGAGTGTTGTACTGTGAAGCTACTAGCATTTCCTTTCCTCCTGGAGGGATATCCACATTTGAGTTCTCCATAAGATTCTGGCTGTTTGCTATTCAGGCTAATTGCTGTTCTTAATTTCCTCATCTTCTTAATGAAGCCCTTAAGTGAGATGGCATAAAAGAGTGCCTGCTTTTGAAATAGACTGAATCTTCTCCATAAGGACCACTACATCAGTTAGGAATACTTCTAGCTATAAGTAATAAACATGTTCGACATTTAATAGTTGAAATCAGTAATACTTATTTATGATACATAAAAAAGGAATCCAAAGGAAGGTGGCTGCTAACATTGATTCAGTGACTTGATGACCCAAAGAAATCAATCATAATAATTGTCATGCAATTGAATCGGACGATGGAGGTGCATTCTCAAGTCAGAGTTGAACTGCACTTCATAGGATAGTCAGTGACTCTTTTTTTTGGAAGTAAAATACCTTCTTTCAAAGGGCTCTCCCATGGATTTGAACCTGCAACTTTTCAGTTCGCAATCACTTTAATCATTAGGACCACACAGAGAGCTCAACTCCAAAGACCTTCTCTTAAATATTTTCTTCCTCCTTGTCTTCCCCCTGCCTCCCCAGGCCAAAGATAATTTCTTTTAATTTTGATGTTCATATTTTAGGCAGGAAAAGAAATGAACAAATGGGTAGACATGTCTTTTTATTTTTTGAAACAAAATTAAAAATGTCACGGCCATTTCACTCAGCAAACTTCTGTTGATCTTGTGTTGGGTAGAACTGGGCCACTTGGCTTCTTTATCATTATGGTACTACAGGGTACAACTGACCCTATGTATTTCCAAGACTGTGTCTCCTTAAGGCGCTGCAAAGCGCCACTTGTCTCCCATGGAAAAGCTGGTGGTTTTGAACTACTAACTTTGATGATCACAGCGCAACACATAACCACTATGCCACCAGGACTCTATGAGTCACAATTGACTCAGTGGGAGTGATTTTGAGTTTGGGACTTTTTTTGGGGGTGGGGGCTGGGCCCTATTCTAAAGTATAGTGACTAAGTTAGAGTGGCATGCTGGAGTCAGGTCATACTTGTTCATGAAAGCTGCTGCTAAAGTTTCAAGAATTTTAAAATCCAATTTTATTAAAAGAGTCATTCAACATTAAGTTTAAAAGATCATTGTATTGTGGACTCATACAATTCTTATTACGACCAATCCGTACATCCATTGTATGCAGACCACATTTGTACACGTGTTGCCTTCATCATTCTTCATCATCCTCCCTCTTTCTAGGCCCTTGGCATCAGCTCTCCATACTTCCCCTTTCCCCACTCCTCCTCCCCCATGAACCCTTAATAATTTACAAATTATCATTATTTTGTTATATCATATGCTGTCCAATATGTCCCTTCACCCACTTCCCTGCTGTCCTTACCCCAGGGAGGCGGTCACATGTAGATCTTTGTAATTGGCACCCCCTCTCTACTCCAACTTCCTTCCACACTCCTGGTATCATCATTCTCGCCACTGGTCCCAAAGGGATCATCTCTCCCGAATTCCATGTTTCCAGCTCCTGTCTACCAGTGGACATTCCCTAGTCTAGTCAAATTTGTAAGGTAGAATTGGGATCATGATAGAGGGGGGTGGGGAGGAGGAAGCATTTAAGAACTAGAGGAAAGTTGCATATTTCATTTTTGCTATAGTGTATCCTGACTGGCTGTCTCCTCCCTGTGACCCCTCTTTAAGGGGATGATGCTTCACCTATTGATGGACTTTGGGTCCCCAACTTGTACTCCCCTTCATTTATATTGGTGAAATTCTTAATTCTTTGATGCCTGATACCTGATCCCTTTGACACTCATGGTCACACAGTTTGGTGTGCTTCCTACATGTGGGCTTTGTTTTTTCTGAGCTAGATAGCTGCTTGTTTACTTTCAAGCCTTTAAGACCCCAGATGCTACATCTTTTAATAACCGGGCACTATCTGCTTACTTCACCACATTTACTTACTTACTTACACATTTGTCATCAGCAATCATATCAGGAAGGTGGGCACACAATGTTATGATTTTAAGTTTTGTGAAGCCTGATAACTGATCCATTTGACATCTCATGATCCCACAATCTGGTGTGCTTCCTATATGTGGGCTTTGTTGCTTTTGAGCTAGATGGCCGTTTGTTTACTTTTAAGCCTTTAAGACCCCAGATGCTACATCTTTTCATAGCCGGGCACCATTAGCTTTCTTCACCACTTTTGTTTATGCACAAATTTGTCTTCAATGATCGTGTCAGGAAGGTGAGCTTCAGGAAATGCCAACTTAATAAAAAAAAGTGTTCTTGAACTGAGGAAGTACTTGAGTGGAGGTCCTATGCCCATCTACTGTCTTAATACTAATACTATACATATATGTATATAGATCTATTTCCCCATCATCATATATAAAAATATTCACCTATGTACATACATACCTGCATCCAGACCTCTATAAATGCTTGTTACTCCCCAGTTACTGACTCCATTTCCTTTTAGTTCCCCCCCACTCCACTATCATGCTCAGCCTCCATTTGGGTCCCAGCAATTTCTCTCTTTTTCATTACTTCTGATAGATTCCTATCAGGCCTCTCATACTCACCCTGTCACTATCAATCACTTGGTGTTCCTCTAACCCTGGGCTGGTCAACACCACCTTCTTTTCTCCACCTCCCCATCTTTCACGTCCCCGGGAGCCATCAGTCCCATTGTTTTCTCCAGACTGTTAATCGAGCCTATCTTATCTAGATAAACATGCAGAGATAATAATATGTACTAAAAAAAACAAGGCATCCTAAGATGAAGTGACCAAAGAAAATAAAACAATGAAAACAGCAAAAACAAAAATGTCAAAAAACTATATATAAATAAGTAAAGAAAATAAAAATAGTAATAACAAAATAAAAACCTGTAACAATTCGAGGTCTGTTCATTGACCTCCAAGAGTGTCCCCTGTCAACATTAAGTTTTATAGCATTAAAATGATTACACATAAAATAATTATATATACTCATAAATATTATATATTACCCTATAATTAAATAATACCATCCCATTACCTAAATTATATATAATCATTTAAATAAATACACTGTATTAAAATTAGAAGTAAATACTCAAAGCACATCCTATATTTATTTTATTACACATTTTATTATTCTTGAGGTTGTTTACATCTATTGTATCTATATAATGGACATTTGCAATATGGAAGATTTGTCAAATACTACAAATCAGGGCTTTTTAAAAAGTTAATTTTATAGATTTGAATAAGTGATGGAAATAGGTTAACTTTTCAGATAAACCACAAAGATGTGTCTGTAGCTGTTTATGAGGCATCTTCAAAAAATTCATGGGAAAAAAAGAAAAAAGTTTAGGATGGGAAAAAAATTCATGGTAAGATTCCATTGTTTTAATTTAATTTTCCAATGAGTTTTTGAAGGCCCATCATATTGTGAATAGCACAAAAATGACGAAATAGTCTTCTAATATGTGAATACTGACATCTAATTCAGTAAAACAGTTGCCCACATCACTGAAAAATTTGTAAAATTCCATTAGTTATTTTCCTAATTTTAATCTCATTTAGCATGTTAACATAAATGAAGATATGAGAATCAACAACTATCTGTGACTCCACTATACTAATTTTCAACTACAACTGTAGTACATCGGTCTGGTAAAAGTTAATGGCAGTCACCTATGTTCATGAATCACTTGGCTACCTGGCATTAGCAATAGGAGTATATTGTTATGTAAAATATGTAGGGATTCAGCTGGTATGGTGGTTACCTCTTGGACTGCTAACTGCAAGATCAACCGTTCCAAACCAGACACTCCTCAGGACAAAGATCAGGTTTTCTACTCTCATAAAGCATTTCAGTCTCAGGAACCCCCAAGAACAGACCTACTCTGCCCTATAGAATTGCTGTGAGTCAGAATCAATTCCATGGAAGTTAGTTAAATGCTATATTTTGGTGTCACTAAAATGTAATATATATGTATGTATATATTTGTATCTATGTATGTGTGTATATATATACATATATATATTCTCTCCCACTCCCCCAAAGTTGATTGTTGCACACTTACCAGTAGATGGTGGGCAAAGATAAAGATACTGGATTGGCTTACTATAGGGATTATGATTTACCTTGAAGGATCAGCATTAAAAAAAAAAAATCTACCTTCCCTGGGATCGAGTCCTCCCTTTTGCTGCCTGTGGCTTATGCACTCAACTGCTAACCAAAATGTTGGGAGTCTGTGTCTGCTCAGGATGCCCGGGAAGAGAGGCCTGGCAGCTTACTTTCAAAAATCATCCCTGAAAACTCTACGGAGCTCAGCACTACTCTGACACACAGGGCTCACTATGAATTGGATTGGTTTGGTTGCTATCATGAAAGAAGGAATCACTTGGCAGAAAGAATGAATTACAAAAAAAAAAAAAAAAGGAGTAGATCTTTGTCACAAGCACCAAATTGAATTGAATATATTGTGTTTATGACTTTTTCTCAAATCTTGTCCCTGGCGCTCTACATTTTGCAGTGAAAAACACATCGTTGGGAAATATCAATGGGGAAGGGAGCTGGCGCGGTCGAGTGGAATGGGGATCGTGCCAGAAATCAGAAGAAGTTGACCCTCACAATAAGCAACAGGATTACTTTCTGCAAGTGTTGTGAGTCTTTGGATCTGACTTTATGGGCTGGGAAACAAGAAGTCTGTAATGTTTCATTCCTTCTCCCAGACTGTGGGTACATGAGGGTTTCAATACAAAATTAGATGCATTCTTGACTTGCCCATCACACAGTGTAATAGTGATAATGAAGCAACATGTGAAAAGTATATGTAAAGAGGTGGTGAATAAATGAAAAGGAATTTATGCAGGAATTTATTTGTTGATTTGTCTTCTGTGGGAATAATTGAAGGGTCAGTGATACATTTGTAGACTCTCACTATAATCTATCTACAAAGAGGCAGCTGTGGAATAGAGGAGCGACGACTTATTTGGCAATCAGAAAAATGAGACAAGAAGCTGGGAGTGTTTCTTACTCCTCATATTAGATACTAAATGAAATTGCATTTGAGAAAGTGATTTACAAACAGCAACTGCTATGGAGATGTAAGGCATTATCATTATTCCTTTTAAATGTATCCTCTGGAGACCCAAACACATCAGCTTTGCATGAGAAGGAACTGCATTTATTCTGAGTTAAGCTTCTGAAATATATTTTATAAAATGAATTGCTTCAGAAAATGTTCTACAATGTCTGTATTGAGTGACCTCATAGCCATAGATGGAGACCAAATTCCACTGTAGCAAATTATTTGATAATTATTTTTTTATGATTAGAAAAGGATCTATAATCCTCTGAATAGGGCACAGTAATCCAAAATTCAACACTGCATAATTCTAGACAAATATTTAAATAATAGTTGAACAGAGTAGTTGAACTGAAATGACTTTTAAGACCCGGAGGTTTCTAAGATTAAGGGGAAAAAATGGATTTTAAATGATGGTCCAGTCTTATAGGGTCAGAGAGAATCAACTAACACCTTCCTTTCCTAAAACTCCCCATTGATCCTAATATGTAGCCAGAATTACTAGGAAAAAGTCTTTAAAAATTCTAATGACTCACCTGGATCCCAGTTTAACTAAGTGAGAAGAACTGGAAGGAGGAGCCAGGGGTTAGATTTAAAATTCAGTAGGTGACACCAAGGTGGAAATGGAGTTGAGGACCACTACACTACAGGGACTATCCATCACCATGCATTACTGCCATGGACCAAGTTTGAGTTAAATACTCATTAATAAGTATCTTTGAGGGTCTGGAAGCCAGCATCACAGGCTAAAAAACACTCCTTATGATTTTTGTCCTGCAGAGTCCAATAAGTATTATGGACTACATTTTATTTTCTATCTTCCTCTTTTCCAAATGAGAATTTTCACAGTGAGTTACTATGTTCTCTTCGCCCCCCCCG
>PVJH01005646.1:0-70235 GCA_004026705.1 Nesogale talazaci | reverse complement strand
CCCGGGAGGATATTACTTGAAAAAATAAAAAAGGGGGACCTGTCAGGAGCCGGCCGGCCCAGACATGCTTGACCTGGCTACAGGCTGAATATGCCTGAACTCTGTTGCAGTTTGTTGCCTGGGGTTTGTAGTTTGTCGCCTTTGTAACTGTAAACAGCCCTGGCCTCTGAAGCCAGACTTACAGCTGTGCTGCCATTCACTTGTTAATTTTGAAGATCACGATATGCTAATTGCCTAAACTTGCTTGCCCTATAAAACTGGCTTACTTCTCACAAATCAAAAAAAAAAGAACCCCACCCCATCCCAGAAAAGATGTAACTACTGACACAACGTATGTATGTATGTATGTATGTATACATTATGATGAGTGCTGTATGAGTCCCCAATAAAATGAATTAAAAAAAAAAAAGAATGATGTAGAAGTAAATGGCCTTTGCTAGGAACTTTTAGATGTGATTCTACCACAAGGAAAGACTATTTCCAAGACTAGAAAGAAAGCGTTTAAAGAGAGATCATTTAAAAATGGGAGATGAAAGAAAATAATAATAGTGAACAGGCATTCAATACAATTTTTACATTTTTCCTTTTTAAGGAGTTCACAAATTTTAGGAAAGAACAGTTGCCTGCATGCATGCCTTGAACAACTGTGAGTGATTTGCCTGAATAATTTGTTTTCATCTAGTTTATTTTGAGAGTACAAATCAGGGAGCTCTGTTGAACCATACAGTAGTTGATAGATTTCTTCCTATTTCATGAAACAAAGTTTAAAATGCTCAGAACATTAAGTATGAAAAGAAGCTAATTGGAATGCAAGCCTACTTTTTCCTACAAATAATGTGTGTGTGTGTGTGGGGGGGAAATAAAGAAAAAGAATAAATGCATAAAGGAAGCTTAAAAATGACTACTGAGCTTTATTTTGTGCCCATTAAATTTTTGGAGTTTTTATATCCTCTCAAACTTTTTTCCATGCTACCACTGATGATTGAAAGACGTCGAGACTATGTCCTGAAGGGTAAGCAAGGTATCCAGTGTCATCTGAAGGGAGAGGAATTAGCCAGAGGTGGTGAACAGATTCCCTAGCTTGAAGCTCTGTAGGGAAGCTTGAGGCTGATTGTGTCACTGCCCAAGTCACCTGGCTCCCCTTCACAGGTAATATTAACTTCTGGAACGATGCGTGTAGAAAACCACTTTGTGAAGAGCTTCTTCTTGTTTCATTGTGAGCCCTGTTAAGGGAAATACTGAAAAGATGCTAGATATATCCCAGGGAAGACAAGAACTGCATCATATATGCATCATACTAACAGTAGGGCTATATTTCCCAGAGATTGGGTTTCACATGTGTTTTGTTTCTTTGAAATTATCAACATGTGAAAACCCCTTCTAAAATTTTCCCTGGATGATATAATGTAAACACCCTCCCTATGCAATAACAGTTTTTGATCATGTGCTGCTGTTAAAATTCTCTGGATTTTAATGGAATAGTCCTCTCCTTTCTTTCTTACACTCTTCTTTAATACCAGTGGGCAATGCTTGCTGGTTCTCCTCCCCAAGACTATAGAGAAACTCTTGGATATAGAAATTGGCATCTTTCTTGTCAAATACATCAAACTCTGACTCCTAGTGTTGTGGTTAGGTGCCCACAAGTTGGCTCCCCCTCGTTGTGCTGCTGTGAATCAGAACGAAAAACTGCATAGTCCTGCTCATCATGACAATTGTCCCTATGCCCAAGTTCATTGATGCGGTCACTGTGTCACTCTATCTTGATGAGGGCCTTCCTCTTTTTTGCTGACCCTTCACTCTACCAAACAAAAACCTTCTCCAGGGACTGGTCTCTCCTGACAATATGTCCAAAGTATGTAAGATAAAGTTTTGCCATCCTTCTCTCTAACAAGCCCTCTGGCCTTACTTCTTCCAATTAGATCCGTTTGTCCTTTTTGTAGTCCATGGGACTTTCCATATTCTTCTCTAACACCACAATTAAAATGTCTTTATTCTTCTACAGTCTTCCTTAGTCAGTGTCCAACTTTCACATGTGATGCAATGGAGTATACCCTGGCTTGGGCCAGGTGCATCTCAGTCCTCAAAGAGGCATCTTTGCTCTTCAATACCCTCAGGAGATTTTGTGCATCAGATTTACCTAAGTCCTTTGATTTTTTTGACTGCTGCTTCCATGAGCATTAATTGTGGGTCCAAGTGAGAAAAAAAATCCTTGAAAACTTCAACATTTTCTCCACTTATCGTGATATTACTTGTTGGTCCAGTTGTGAGAATCTTGGTCTTCCTTATATTGAGTTATAATCCATACTGACGTCTTCAATCCTTGGATCTTCATCAGCAAGTCCTTTAATTTCTCCTCACTTTCAGCAAGTAAGGTTGTGTTATCTGTACACTACATTGCTTATAAGCCTTCCTCCAATCTGATGCCACACTCCTCTTCAAATAGCCCAGCATCTCTCACACTTTATTCAGCATATAGTTTGAACAAGTGTGGTGACAGGATACAAGACTGGTGTGCATCTTTCCTGATTTTAAGCTATGCAATATTGTTCTTTTCACTAATTGTCTTTTGATTCTTTTTATAGAGGTTCTGCATGAGCAAAATTCAGTGTTCTGGAATTCCCATTCTTCTCAAGGTTATCCACAGTTTATTATTATCTGCACAGTTGAATGCCTTTGCACAGTTAATGAAAACACAAGCAGACATTACTCTGGCAATCTTTGTTTTGAGCCAAGATTCATGACATCAGTAATGGTGTCCTTTTTTCCAAGCCCTCTACTGAATCTCACCTGTACTTCTGGCAGTTCCCTGTCAATCTGTTACTGCAACTGTAAATTTTATTGGTGTGATATCAATGATATTATTCTATAGTTTGAGCATTCTACTGGACCACCCTTCTAGGGAATGGGCACAAATATGGATTTCTTCCAGTTAATTGGCCAGGTACCTAAGTATTTCCAGTGCTTCTTCAGCTTTCTGAAACATTTCAGTGAGTTTTCTGTCCATTCCTGGAGGCTGGTTTTTGCCAAATGCATTCAGGGCAGCTTGAACTAATTCCTTCAGTAGCATTTGGTTCTTACTCATATGTTACCTCTTGAAATGGTGGAATGTCAACTAGTTCTTTCTGGTACAGTGACTGTACTCTTTCCATCTTCTCTTGATGCTTCCTGAATTACTCATTTCTTTGCCCTTCTATATTGGAATTTGAGTCCTGTTTTTTTTTTTTTTGAGTTCTCTCCATTTTAGATATGCTGATGGTGTTCTTTCTTTTGGTCCTCTAATTCTAGGTTCTTGCACATTTTGTTATAATATTTGGCTTTGTCTTTTTGAGCTGCCCTTTGACAGTTTCTTTACAGCTCCTTGATTTCTTTAAGTTGCAGTCGCTTCTTTATGATTAAGAGCAAGTTTTAGAGTCTCTTCCGACACTCACTTTGAACTTTTCTTTCTTTTTTGTCTTTTTAATGATCTTTTACTTTCTTCATGAATGATGGTCTTCA
Source organism: Nesogale talazaci (assembly GCA_004026705.1). Taxonomy (NCBI): domain Eukaryota; kingdom Metazoa; phylum Chordata; class Mammalia; order Afrosoricida; family Tenrecidae; genus Nesogale; species Nesogale talazaci. The sequence goes on along the minus strand of PVJH01005646.1, from coordinate 66,740 downwards.
TGTCCTCTCACAGCTCATCAGGTCTTCTTTTATTAATGCATTCAATGAGTCAAATTTGATTTTGAGATATTCTCAAAATTCAGGTTCATATTTGGGCTCCTGTGGACTTGATTTAATTTTCTTCACGTTTATCCTGAACTTACATGTGATCAGTTGATGGTCTGTTCCACAGTTGGTGCCTTGTCTGGTTTTAGATGCTGATATTGAGCTTCTCCATTGTACATCTTCCCACAGATATATTCAGCTTGATTTCTGTTTTTTTCTGTCTGGGAAAGTTCATGTGTACACTTGCCTTTTGTGTTGCTGGAAAGATGTATTTCCTATGAACAAGTTGTTAGGTTTTTGAAAAATTATATCATGTGATATTCAGCTTCATTTCTATCACCAAATTCATACTTTCCAACTGCTATTTCTTCCTTGTTGTTCCCAACTTTTGCATGCCAATTGCCAATAATCTTGAATTCATGTTCGATCAATTTCCAACTGAAGATGCTAGTAGAATTATTCAATAAATACATCACTAGCTTTAGTGTTGGGTGCATAAATTTTAATAACAGTAGTATTGACTGGACCTCTTTCTATGCAGATAGACTTTATCCTATCAGATTTGGTTTCGTACTTCAAGATAGATCTTAAAATGTCTTTTTCGAAGATGAATGCAACATCATTCCTCTTGAAGCTATCATTTTCAGGATAGCAAATCATATGCTTCTATGACTCTAAATGGCAAACAACCTTTCATTTGTGCTCACTAATGTCTAAGGTATTAAACTTCATGTGTTCCATTTTACTTTTGGTAATGCCAATTTTCCTAAATTCACTTTTTGTACATGCCATGTTTCAGTCGTTAGGTTTTTGCAGATGTTTCAGTTCACTATCAGCAACTTAAGAGCCCGAAGACTCCACTGCCCCAGATTTTACTGGGCTTAACTTACATTGTTTGACTCCCCTCCAAGAAATCATATGCTCTTTAGTCACATTTTGAGTGCCCTTGGACTTGAGGAGCCTTTGTACTTGCAGTATTTCTGACAATGTTCGATTTTGTTTGTTTAGGCTTTCAGTATGTGAAAATATTTTGAAGGTATGCATAAGGTTTTCAGTGGCTTCTTCCTTTGAAGTGGGCTGTTCGTCCTTCTTCAGAGTCTCTTCTTTGTTTGGCAGCTCTGCTGAAAACTATTCACATGGTGTGATCCTGCTGACACTTGAAATACCAGTGGCATAATTTCCAGTACCACAGCAACACATCAGCTACCACGGTGCAACAAACTGACAGACAAGTGGTGGCTGACACTTAGTACTCTTTCCTTAAACTGATACTTTTATGTGCTAGTTTGAGGTGCACAGAACTGAAATTGTTATTTCTCACACAGTCACGCATTTGGATGTCTCAAAATAGACATCCAGGAAGTTGGAGTTTATGTTTTTTTGAACAGAGTAATAATCATTAAATGCTTAATTGGAAAAACAAAACACCCATTAGTTATGTCTTCATTTGGAAACATTTTCCCAACCTTTCCCCATCTGTGAGAAATTGGCTACAATCTAATACTGTCAGGTGATTAAGTAGGTCAAGAGCTATATAAAACCAACCCCAAGCTTTGCCACCGCTGGTGTCATATTTCTCCAGTCATTATATACTGCCCTTGGGTCTAACTATGTAGTTTTTATTAGTGTCCCAAGCAGGGGTGAGTTTGACAAGGAATAAGAAACAAAGGAAATTACAGGGAGTCTTAGCAGTGAAAAGATGAAACTCCTGGTCTGGGTGGGTGGAAAATTCCTTGGGGATGAAACCTTGAGATGTCAGGGCTAGAAAGACTTTAGAGATGGGCTCCCTAAAGTCCTTAGTTACCACATGTGGGCATTGAGGTTCTGCGGGGGTGTATATCACTTGGGATGTGTCATCCAGAGGCTTAGTCACAGAGACAGGTGACATACCCAGTCTCTTAACTCAGGGTTTAATACTCCTTCAACTGTAATAATCACAATTACCATTTTCCCAGGTATTGTAAATGGAATTGTGTCTTTCAAAAGGATATGTTGAAATCTTAGCTTCACTTACCCGTGAGCATCAACTCTTTTGGAATTAGAGTCTTTTGAAGAGGTTGTCAGTTAATAAGAAGTCATACTGGAATAGGGTAGGTCCAATCTAATATGAGTGATATTCTTATGAAAGAAAGGAAGGGACACATGGAGTCACACATAAGGAAGATGGCCATATGATTGTGGACACAGAGTATGGAGTGAAGCATCCACAGATCAATGAATTCCAAGGATTGTCAATCATCACCAGACCAGGAATCAATATCCTCAAGTTCCTCAGAAGGAATTAACAAAGTCAACAATCTGATTTCAGATTCTTAAATAACCAGAACCACAAATTTCTATTCTTTTTTTTTCATCATTTTATTGGGGACTCATACAACTCTTAGCACAATCCATACATACATCTACTGTATGCAAAGCACATTTGTACCATTGATGCCATTATCATTTTCAAAACATGTTCTTTCTACTTAAGCCCTTGGTATTAGCTCCTCCTTTTTCTACTCTCTCCCCATTCACCCCTTCTTCCTGAACCCATTATAATTTATAAATTATTAATTTGTCATCTCAAACACTGTCTGATGTCTCCTTACTCCCACTTCCCTGTTGCCCATATCTCAGGGAGGAGGTTATATGTAGATCCTTATAATTGGTTTCCCCTTTCTACTCCCCCTTCCCTCCATCCTCCCAGTGTCACCACTCTCCTCACTTGTCCTAAAGGGATCATCTGTCCTGGATTCCCCATGCTTCCAGTTCCTGTCTGTACCAGTGTACAAACTTTGATTTAACCGGATTTGTAAGGTAGAATTCAGATCATGATAGTGGGAGGGAGGGAGCATTTTAGAACTAGAGGAAAGTTGCATATTTCATTGTTGGTACACTGTGACCTGACTGGCTTGTCTCCTCTCCAAGACCCTTCTGTAAGAGGGTGTCACTTCCCCTGCAGATGGACCTTAAGTCCCTAATCAGTACTCCCCTTCATTTATAATGATAAAATTTTTAGTTCCTTGATGCCTGATACCCTTCAATGCCTCATGTTCATACAGATGGTGTCCTTCTTCCATGTGGACTTTGTTGCTTCTGAGCTAGATGGCTGCTTGTTTACTTTCAAGGCCTTAAGACCCCAGGTACTATATCTTTTTATAGCCGGGCACCATCAGCTTTGTTCACTTTTTCTTGAGCACACATTTGTCTTCAGTGATTGTGTCAGGAAGGTGAGCATCAAGGAATGCCAATTTAATAGAAAAAAGTGTTCTCTTGCATTGAGCAAGTACTTGAGTGGAGGTCCAATGTCCATCTGCAGCCTTATTGTTAACCCTATAAATATATGCACATAGATCTATTTCCCCATCATCATATTAAAATATATTTACCTATCTTAATGCCTATATTTAGACCTCTATAAATGCTCTTTGCCTCCCAGTTCTTTCCTCTATTTGCTTTTACTTTTCTCCTGTCCCATTATCATTCTCATCCTTCATTTGGGTTTCAGTAATTTCTCTCTGTTACATCGCTCTTGATCAATCCCTATCAGACCTCTCACACCTATCTTGCCACTGAATTTGGATCACCTGTTGTTCCCTGTCCCTGGGAGGGTTAATACCATCTCCTTTCCCCCACCTCCCCATCTCCCATGTCCCCATCAGTCCCATTGTTCTCTCCTCCAGACAGTTCATCCAGTCTATCTTATCCAGATAAATTTGCAGAAATAATAATATGTACAAGAAAACAAGATGAAGCAACAAAAGAAAACAAAAGGATTGCAATGACAAAAAAAACACCAATGTCTTAAAAATATAAAAATAAGTTAAAATAATAATAATAATAATAACAACAACAAAAGAAAAACCTGTAAATAGTTCAAGGTCTGTTGGCTGACCTCCAGGAGTATCTCCTGGTTGAGTCAGATGGGGTGGCACATCCCAGCCCCAAAATGTATTCTTGGCACTCCCCCAGGAACTCCATGTTCTACCCCTCCTGCCTTGGTGTGGTGGTTTCAGATCAGGTGCACTCCCGACACTGCTTCTCTAGTGTTGTGCCTGTAAGGCTTTGGTTCAGCAAGCAACACTATACTTCATAGTGGGGCTGATCATATGGTGGTCTCTGTGCAATGGCTGTTGTGAGTGGGGAGATCATTCTTGAGGCTCGATGGGCCAGGGTGCGTTCCGCTCTCTTTTCCTTCCCCTTCATTTGCTCTTGTGTGCTCTGGCCAGACATGTCCCTCTCCCCAGGCTGCATCCTCAGTGCTGACTTCCAAAGCAAACTCCCCTGGAAGGAGGGGCGGCTGTCCACGTAGTTGGGATTAGAACTGGGCCCTCATACCCTCTGCTGGGTCCCTGCTCCATGCCATCATGTTGCATTCACATCCTACAACACCAAGTTTAAGTTTGGTTGCTCTTTCTCTGTGGAGATATAAACAATACACTCCCTTTGGGTGGATTAGTGCCCCATTCCCCCATTACACTTCACCATCTCTCCCTTCCCTCCTCAGTTGGCTACCATATGTAGCCCTGGATTTGATCTGGCCCCTGACATTCTACCTCAGCCTCATCCCAGGAACGTCTTTATACAGTAGCATTTCTTTCCTATGCCCCTTTTATGTCCCCTTTGCATTTTTTTAAAAGTTTACCTCAGTGGACTCATGCTGTACTTTTCCTTTTGGCTTGGCTTATTTCACTTAGCATAATTTCCTCCAGTTTTTCATGCATTAATCCCTGCTTTTCAATGATGCATAGTACTCCACTGTATGTATGTACCACAGCATTTTAATCCATTTGTCAGTTTGGGAATTTGGGTTGTTTCCAGCTCCTTGCAATTGTAAACTGTGCTGCGACGAACATTTTAGCACAGATGTCTGGCCGTGGCTTGTTTCTTGCCTCTTTTGGGTCCAGAAGAGGTGAATTTGTGTTCTTATATGCTGCTGTGAGTTGGAATCGACTCAACGACATTGAGCTTGATTTTGAAGACACTTAATTTTTTAGTATTAGTAGACTAATACTCCAAGATAATAGCTCCAATTCTAAATGTCCGATCCTTCTAGTAGAAAAATTTCATCTCATAAGTCTATATTGTCTGAATATTTCAGACAATGTGACAAAGAGAATATTAGAAATGATTGTGGGAGTAGGACAAGGATTAGCATGCTGTCACCTAAGAATTTTCCTAATGTGCCGATTATTCAGGCATATTTACTACATTTGAGCTGGTATTTTCTCACAGATTGCACCTATCAAGTATTAATCTATATCCCAAACAGAGTTTCCTATTAACCAAACTCACTAGGGTAAATGTATAAACCACAATTCCAGTATGTAATATACAATAAAATATACTTCTGTCTAGTTCAGAGGTCAGAAAACTATAGTCTGAAGAATGAAACCAACCCATCAACTATCCTGTAGAAAACATTTTAATGGTCTACTGCCTTGAATCTGTTATGCATGGTCTTTAACTGCTTTCCATGCTATGGCTCAGAGCTGAGGAACGGAGACACAGACCATCTGGCTCCCAAAGCTTAAAATATTTACTTTCTGACCCTTTACAGAATGCATTGACCAGTCCCTAATAACAGTGTATAATCTTTAATGATCAATGCAACTGTCCAGTAAATGAGAAGGCCTGCAATAGAGGCTTGTTGTATCAAGATCCCAATTCCATCTCACAGGTATTATATTCACGGTGAAGCATACAAAACCACAAATCTCATTTCTTAAAGACTCGAAGCTGTAATCCCCTAACAACATCATACATCTTCTTCCATTTTTTAACATCTTTTTCCTTTTTTTGACTTAAAATGTCTCACAATTTGAAGCTCCACCCCAAATTGCCCTTTTCTACTCAATAGACTCTCACAATAATCCCAGGAAACAAACCCTAGGACAAAGGCCTATGAATTCTCTTATTTAGCTGAAGCTGCTGTAACAGAGATACCAACCGCTGTTGTCCTTATGTGCAGCTGAGTCCGTTCCTCCTTATAGCAACCTTAAGTACAACGCTGGTCTGGCCCGCACGTTCTGCAAAATTGTTCTTATGCTGCATCAATTGCCTGCTGCAGATACCATACAAATCCGTCTTCCTCTTTTTCTCTGCCATTTTTGTTTGTTTGTTTGTTTGTTTGGGGCATCACTGCCTCTGGTGGTCGTGGGCGCTACCCAGTGCCGCTCCTGAGAGCTGCCACTGGATTTGAACCGCCAAGCCTGCGGGCTGCAGTCCCACACTGGACCACTTACGCCACCGGGGCTCAGCCCGTCTCTGCCCTTCTTTACTGAGCATGCATTTCTTCTCCAGAGACTGGTATCTTTTGAAAACACATTTAGAGTATGTAAAATGCTTGCCTTTAAGCAGAATTGTTTTCAAAAACAGTCTAATGGTGTATATATAATTCATAAATCATATAATTTAATAGTTCAATCATATTTAAAAGAGTTTTACTGTCATTACAATCAATTTTAGGACATTTTCTGCTTTCTTATACTCATTATCTCCCAGTTCTCCTAAACTCTCCTGTCATACCCTAAAGAAATAATTAATTTTCTTTATTAATTAATAGCTAATAGTTTTTTCCTCTATATATGTACTTTTCTGGGATTTCACATATAGAAAAAAATGTACCATAAAAACACCCTCCAATGTACACTGGTGTAGATAAGAGCTGGAAACAGGAAATCCAGGACAGATAAACCTCTCGGGACCAATAATGAAAGTAGCAATTCCAGAAAAGTGAGGCGAAGGTGGGGAGGAAGGGGGAAGTGATCATAACGATCAACATATAGACCCCTCCCTGGGATATGGACAAGAGAAAAGTGGGTAAAGCAAGACTTCAGACTATGTAGGACATGAAAAAATAATAATAATTTATAAATTATCAAGGGTTCATGAGAGAGGTAGGGGAAAAATGAAGAGCTGATACCAAGGGCTCAAGTAGAAAGAAAGTGTTTTGAGAATGATGATAGCAACAAATGTACAAATGTGCTTGACACAACGGATGAATGTATGAATTGTGATAAAAATTGTATGAGCCCCAATAAAATGATTAAAAACACCCCCCAAACTAATAACAATAAGAGAAAAGAGAAAAACCTCAATCAAAAGAAAAGCATACAATATCACAAACTAGAACAGATTTAAAATGGGTTAAAAGGGAGATCAACTGATGAAATGTTACATTTAAATCAAAATATATCTAAAATCATCCACTTTCCAAAGCACTCTCCATGGCATCAAGGCTATTCAAATCCCTGGTTTATGGTCAAAGGGGATTCACCTGAGGTTGTTGGACTGGGGAGATAAGCTTACCCAAGAAGCACGGAAAACAACATTCAAGATGCAAAGGAACAAAGGAGTTTATTTTCTAGCTTAAGCTAGGGTCGGGCTCACACCACTACCCAGCGCAGCGGTCTTCCCATTTTCCACGCTTATTCATATTGGATACCAATATGAATCTCTCCCTGTCATTTGGCCAGGTAGGTCCTTCACATTTCTTGGTATAGACTAGTGAGTGCTTCCAGTATTCCATCAGCTAGCTGAAACATTTCAATTGGTATTTCTTCAATTTGTGGAGTCATGTTTTTGTCTAACGCTTTCTGCTCATCTTGGACTCCTTCCTTCAGTACTCTTGGTTGTTGATTGCATTTTACCTCTTGAAATGAGTGAATGTCACCCATTTCTTTTTAGAATGGTGGCTTTGCATTCTTTCCATCATTGTTTGATACTTCTTGTATCTTTTAATATTTGCCCATAGAATGTTGTAACTCAAGGTGTGAATTTTTTTTCTTCAGTTCTCTTCGTTTAGTATATGCTGAGCATGTTCAGTCTTTTTGGTTTTCTACTTTTAGTCCATGCACTTTTCATTATAGTATTTTAATTTGTCTTCTTGAGTTTCCCTTCATTTCTTTGACTTCATCTTTTTTCTATATACTACTATGAAATGTAAGTTTTGTGTTCTTTTCTTACATATTGATCTTTCTTTCTTTTTTTTTTTTTTGCTCTCATCATGTTAGATGCTCTTGATGTCCTTCCACAGCTTACTGGGTCTTCTCTCATTAGTTTTAAATGCATCAGATCTGTTCTTCAAGTTCAGGTGGGAAAGAATCAAGAGTGTATTTTGGCTTTCATAGACTTACTTCAATTTTTTTCAGCTTCAACTTGAACTTACATATGAGCAATGGATTGTCTGTTCTGCAATCAGTCCCCAGCCTCATTTCAACTTCTGCTAGAGTTTCTCCATCTTCTATTCCCACAGATGTAGACAATTTGATTTCTGTCTTCCACTTTCTACAGCGGCATTCCATCTAGAGAACTGTACATGTATAGTCTCCTTTTGTGTTGTTGAAAAAAGATAATTGTGATGATGAAGTTATTGGTCTAGCAAAACTCTACCACGAAATCTCCAGCTTTGTTTCTATTACCAAGTCCATATTTTAGAAGTACTGCTTGTTCCTCTTTGTTTCCAACTTTGCATTCCAATTGCCAATAATTATCAAGACATCTTGATTTTATATTCCATCAATTTCAGACTGAATATGTAGTATAATTCTTCAATATATGTATCATTAGCTTTAGTGGTGAATAACAGTATTATTGACTGGACTTCCTTATATGCAGATAGATATTATCCTATCAGGGACAATTTTGCACTTTAAGATAGAAATGTCTTTTTGAAATGTCTTTTTTGGTGGGTGAATGCAACACCATTTCTCTTGACCCTGTCAAATCCAGGACAATAAACCATATGATTTTTCTGGCTCAAAATAGCAAATTTCAGTCTAGCATGTCAATCTTTAGGCATTCCATTTCATTTTTGATGACCTATTTTTCTAGATTCATGCTTCATACATTTCAGCTTCCAATTATATTTGCAGCTGTTTTTACTCATTTTGTGTAGTGCTCCATCAGCAAGTCAGGGTCTTGATCACAACAATTCCTTTCTTGTCAGAAGTCTGAGAGTTTCTTGGTCTTGGTAATCCTCACATGATATATTTCTTCTGAAGTATTTGCTGGCATTTCTAGATCTCATCTGTTTTCTCATCTTATACATGATCAGGTCTAGGATGCTCTCTACAGCGGTATGGTCTCATCAGCTTAACATTCAATCATGTCATGCATCATGTTCACATTCAATCATGTTGTGTTACAATTACATTGCATTGCATTATATTACATCCAGAGGTATACGTTTAAAAATTCCAAAACATATTTGGGGTAGGGGATGGGAACAATTCAATCAACAACAGATAATATGCTGATATTTAATTACAAGTGTCACTAAAAAAAAACACATACATCCAAAAACAAAGACTGAGGGAAAGGGTGGAAATAAGGGAAGAAAGGAACAAATACAAAAGGCTGTACTACTGATCTAGCTTTGCAATAAACCATGCTGTTTGACCAGTCTTGTGGGATAGTTTCAGAGGAACCAATAAAGTAACTGCTATCAAGTTGATTCTGATTCATAGGAACTGTAGAGGGCAGGGTAGGATTGCTTCTTAAAGATTTCTGAGAATGTAAATCTTTATTGGAGCAGACCACCAATCAAGTCTTCCTAGGTTCAGAAATTATGAAAATACAACATTTGCGAATGATTTATCCACTGAAGGAAAGATGGGGAAGTTACTTCTTACTTTTCTTCTCCCACTGGGAAAAAAGTGTACTACCTCAAACAAACAAAACCCACTGTCATTGAGTTGATTTTGACTCTGATCAGAAAACTTATAGAACAACACAGGGAATCCAGAATATATGAATCCCTCAGGACCAACAATGTGAATAGAAATACCAGGAGGATTAGGGAAAGATGACCGGGAGAAAGGGGAATTCATCACAAGAATCAACATACACTCCCCTCTCAGGGGGACAAACAACAGAAAAGTAGATGAAGGGTTATAAAGCATGATTTAAGATATGAAAATAATAATCCATAACTTATCAGGGGTTAATGAGAGTGGGAGAGCATGGGAGAGAGGGGGAAAACGCGCAGGTGATATCAAAGGGTCAAGTAGACAGAAAATGCTTTGAAAATGATGATGGCAATATATGTACAAATGTGCTTGACACAATGAATGAATGTATGGTTTGTGATAAGAGATGTAAGAGCCTTCAATAAAAGTATTTAATAAAAAAAGAAAGAAAATTGATAGAATAGTCGAACTGCCCCTGTCATTTCCGACACTGTAAATCTATACAGCTGCAGAAAGCCTCATTATTCCCCAGCAGAGTGGCTTGGAGGTTTGAATTACTGACCTTCCAGGCATCAGCCCAACATGGAACCCACGATTCCACCAGGATTCTTTAAAACTGCCTAAGAAGCAATTAACTCTCTGAACTTCCAGACTGCATCACTTGACCTTATACATAGCTGCTAAGAAGGCTGGACCTTCTCCCTGTTTGACCAGCTTATGTGTATTGCCTGGTCTCCTTGTTGACAGTACAAATGAAGTCTCCTGGGACTCCTAGGTCTTTGCTGCAGGAAAAGATGGTGGGAGAGGCAGCAGCTGGACTCTGTAAACATGAGGATGACTGGAGTCATTATAGCCGGCTCTAGCAGACGGTTAGACAAGAGCTGAGTCCCTGTGGGAGAGGATATGGAAAAGGGATCCAGGAAGAGCCAAGTCCTCCACAACCATAGATTCTTTATGGTAGAAAACAGGAGCGATGAGAAAGTCTGAGAGGGAGAAGTTTTGGATACTCTCTCCACAAGAACACAATGGAAACACACCTCATGCCACATGCACAGACATCTATTTATAGGAAGCATTTGTTAGCAATCAGGCAAATCAGACACACAGTCACCCCACTCATTCTCTAGACTAGAGAAACTCTTAGCTCTTGATCTTATGAAGTATGTTGCCTATACCGTTCAAAAAGTTTTAGCTCAAGTAAAAGTGACAACATTCTAATGGCAAGATCCAGCTAGTCTCACAATCAAGTAATACTAATTGCCTGAATTCACAGCTGGGCCCAGGATCTTTTAGGATTAATCCTAGAAAGACACTGGTAAAATAAAAGGCAAAAGTGTCAGATGAGTCTTCTCTTATCAGGAATAGCTCGATCATTATTGTAACCGCTTCACACCATGTTTCTCACCAAAGAGAGCTCATTTCCCACATGCATTATATAAAAATGCATTCATTAGTCAAAACCCATTGTGCCACGCATAAGACTGGTTACTAAAGCTGAATAAAAGCATTCCAGCCACTCTAAGGCATCAATTCCTGGATCAGCAGTACACCTAATGAAAGGGGGCTAGGGGACCTAACCACACTCCCACAAAAGATCATTCTGGCTTTTAAATGAATTCTAAACGTCACACAGCTGCCATGCCCATGATTTTGCTCAAAGTCAAACCTTACCCTAGTATTTCTCTTTCTTCTGGGTTTTGATTTTCTCCCTGTATCCAAGTTTTCTTTCTTTGATGTCACTTTCTTGATGCCCTATGGACTCATATACATATATCTTGAAATTTTAAATATGTAATTTTAAAAACACAAACCTCGTGACAGTCTGTTTTGCCTAAGTATTTTCTACTTTGGTTATTCTTTCACACTAAGGCTATTGAAGTGGAAGCCAGTTCATATGCCTCCCTGACTTACTTCCTTTCTACTCCAATAAGTCTGCTCTGATGACTGTTCACTAGTGATTTCAATAATGGGTACTATTAATTGCTCATCTTTCCAAGCATCTGTATTTCCTTTAACACTACACTGATGCCTTCATTTATGAGACTCCCTTTTCTTACAGTTCTTTAAGATAGCTTATATCATGGATGAAATTGTATCCCCCCAAAATCCATGTCAACTTGACTAGGCCTAATATTGTGTGGTTGTCATCCAATTGTGTAATAAGATGTAATCATCTTTCATTTTATGTTGTAAATCTGAGCATCTGAAGTAGGTGGGTCCAAAGAGTTTTTGAAAAAATTTCATTGTTTTTCAATTCCTTTTCTCTAAGGATGCTTTGAAGCTTTCTCATGTGTCAATGAGGCACGATTGCTTGAGTTCCATACTTAATAAGTTACCTCTTTTGAGTAACATCTTTATTTTTATTTTTAAAAAATAATTCTTATTTAAAGGTCTATTTAATTATTATTTTTTTTTGTGGGCATCACTGCCTCTGATGGTCATGGGTGCTACCCAGCGCTGCTCCTGGGAGCCGCCACTGGATTTGAACTGCCAAGGCCGCAGGCCGCTGTCCCACACTCAACCACTTAACGCCACCAGGGCTCAGCCCAACATCTTTTATTTTAAAAGAGCTAAAAGAGAGATAATTGACCAGAGAAGGGAGGGATGCCACTACTACCAAGAAGGAATAGCAAGAAGTGGAGTACATTGTTTGGACATGGGATCCCTGTACTGAAAATCTTCTCTAAGCAGAAGATTGATGTCAAGACACATAGCATTTCCAAAGGAACTCTACAGGTCTGAAAGGAGACAAAGATCCCAGTCTAGAACTGGTACCCCGAATTCTGATTTGTTGCCTCCTGAACTGTGAGAAAATAATTTTTGCCTGCTAAAACCGTTCCCTTATGGTGCCTTGTGATAGCAGTACTGGATAAATAAGATAGCCTCTTTTCAGGTTTGCTTTATACTTTTTGAATGTCCTTAGTCACAGGAGTTTTTTGGGATCTTCTTGCTTGGTTCTGCCCATTGCTTTTTGTCATGCTGAAATTTTTCCTGGGAAGATTTGAACCCTGAAAATGAGTTACCAATCTACATATCCAGCCCCACCCTCATCACTGACATATCTAGCTTTAAACAAATGTTCCAGAGTACTTCACAAATATAACTTACTCACAAGTGAAGAGATTTCTATTTTTGTTCCAAGCGTGATCCTCTTGTATTCTTGCCTCAAAAAATGGCAGCTTCACATATCCTGTTATTCAATGTGGAATAATGGTAAGTCCCTTACCAAGTCCCTTATTGATATCTATGAGTTTCTTCAATCTCGACGACTCATCTGTATTGTGGTGGGTTTGTGGGGGGCTGGCAGTCTTTCAACTGCTCTTTCAAATACCAGCAGGGTGATCCATGGTGAACTGCCTCAACATTCTTCCAAGGAATGGCAGGTGGGTTTAAACCACTGACCTTCCAGTTAGCCACTCAGTGCTTAACCCACTGGACACCAGGGCTTCTACAGAGCCATTCTACTCTGCACACAAGGGTGTCCAGGAGCTGGAATCTACTCAGCAGACACTAGCAACAATAACAATTAATTCGATTGGTTTAATGCTGACAACGTTTGCTAGATTTTAAACTGTCATTACTCTGCCATTCTTGAAATGTTCAATTTTATTTGTGAAATCATTGGTCTCTATATTCATTTCTTTTTATAGTTGAGTCTCTGAAAGCTATCACAGCTGTATATTTGATATATTTTCTGAATATTATACATACACCTTTTCAGAATATGTACTCAGAAAATGTGTAGACGCCATATGTCCATATATCTTTATATTTTGCACACATAAAAACGACTGTGGACTTTTATATGCCTGATGATACATTACATTTGACTTATAGTTTTACAGGGAACTTTGAATCTACACTGATTTCTAGTTGTTTATGCATAATTTCAGAAGGCCTGAGGGCATAATAAGTTACGTACCACTTGTTCTATGGAATAAAGATGAGGCTATTTGCTGCTGTCTGGGAAACCCTACAGAATAGTGCTAGTCTGTCTTACAGGGTCACTGTGAGTAGGAATAGGCCTCATGGGCATGGATTTGATTTTTGGTTTTATGGTAATATAAAATGTTCTGGTGGCATAGTGAGTTAGGCACCGGGCTAATAACTCCAAGGTAAGTAGCCCAAGTCCAGCAGCAACTCTGCGGGGAAAAGACGAGACTTTGCACGCCTGTAATTTGAGTCTTGGACGCTCATCTACTCTAACGGGACGGGGTCGTTATGAATCGGAATCAACATGGCAATGGGTTTTGTCTTGTATGTTTGTCTTGCTTGCTTGGGTAGCCTCGTGGGTTACACATCACCATGTAAACCTGAAACTGGCTGGTTAACCTGAATTTCACTGGTTTTTCCCAGGAAGAAAGATGAGGATTCCTACTCCTATAAGATTTACAGCTTTGGACACCCACAAGGGGAGTGATGCACAGCATTCTAGGGTTGCTAAGAGTCAGAATTGAGTTAATGATTAGAAATATTTCTATGCCAATAATCTTTACATTTATAAAGCTTACCACTGCTTGAATTGTATCATGTACTAATTTATTTTTATTGCCCATCTTCCCAACTAAAATACCAACTCCATGAAAAAAAAAAGAGACCGCTTTGTTTGTTTTTGTAATCATACTGTCCTAAAGATCTTGCTTGGTCAATAGGAAGCACTTTACCCAGGTTCATTGAAAGAATGTAATAAATCTTGCCATCCACACATAACCACTTTGATACCTTTTGAATGGAATTTTTATATTAAAATATGGTGAATACATGATAAGTGAAGTTAGCCAAGTGCAAAGGGATGGGTACAACATGAATCTGCTGAGGTAAACTTAATTTAAAAAAAAAAAACTGCAAAAGGGTCACCAGAAAAAAATACTGTATACAGAAATTCCTGGGGGGAGGCCCAAGTAGTATGGCAGGGGCCAGCCCAAATCCAGGACTACATATGGTAGCGAACTGGGGTGGGGGGAGGTGGGAAGATGGCGATGTGTAGAGAGGGAGTGGGGTAACCCACCCAAGGGGAGGGTTATTTTATTTTCTTTGGTTTCTTCATCTTAGGATGCCTTTGTTTTTGTACACATTGTTATCTCTGCAGTTCTATCTGGATAAGATAGGCTGGATGAACAGCCTGGAGGTGAAAATGATGGGACTGATGTTTCGGTGCAGGGGGGAAGGGACGTGGAGGGGGACATGGAAGATGGGGAGGAGAGGGAAGGAGGTGGTGTTGACTGGCCCAGGGATAATGGGACAGCAAGTAATTCAAAATCAGTGACAGGGTGGGTGTGAAAGGTCTGGTAGGGATTGATCAAGAATAATGTAAGAGAGAAAAAATGCTGAAACCCAAAGGGAGGCTGAGCATGATAGTGGGACAAGAGGAAAGTAAAAGGAAAGAGAATAAAGAACTGGGGAGTGTGTGTAAAGGGCATTTATAGAAGTCTATATAAAGGCATTTACATAGGTGAATATATTTATATATGACGATGGGGAAATAGATCAATGTGCATATACGTATAGGGTTAGAATTAGGACAGCAGATGGGCATTGGAACGCCACTCAATTACTTACTCAATTCAAAAACATTTTGTGCTATTAAATTGGCATTCCATGATGCTCATCTTCCTGACATGATCACTGAAGACAAATGTGTGCATAAGCAAAAGTGGTGAAGAAAGCTGATGGTGCCTGGCTATCATAAGATATAGCGTCTGGGGTCTTAAAGACTTGAAAGCAAATAAGCAGCCATCTAGTTCAGAAGCAACAAAGGCCACAAGGAAGAAGCACACCAGCTTGTGGGATCACAAAATGTCAAGTGCATCAGTTATCAGGCTTCAAAAACTAAAAATCATAGCATTGCGTGCCTACCTTCCTGATATGATCTCTGAAAACAAATGTGTGCATAGGCAAATGTGATTAATAAAACTGATGGTGCCTTAGCTATCAAAAGATATAGCATCTGGGGTCTTAAAGGCTTGAAAGTAAGCATATGTCCATCTAGCTCAGAACCAACAAAGCCCACATGGAAGAAGCATACAAGCCTGTGTGACCATGAGGCGTCCAAGGAATCCAGTATCAGGCATCAAAGATTAAAAAATTATATCATTATAAATGAGGGGAAGTATAGATTAGGGACTGAAAGCCTATCAATAGGTAAAGTGACATTTCCTTACAGAGGGGTTGCAGGGAGGAGATGAGCCAGTCAAAGTACAATGCAGTAACAATGAAATATGCAACTTTCCTCTAGTTCTCACCTGCTTCCTCCCACCCACGATCCCAGTTCTACCTGACAAATCCAGCTAGACCAGGGATGTACACTGGAGCTGGAAGCATGGGAAATTTAGGACAGATGATCCCTTCAGGACCAGTGGTGATACTGGGAGGGTGGAGGGATGGTAAAATAGAAAGGGGCCAGTAATTTTAGGGATCTACAAATAACTTGCTCTTTGGGGTATGGACAACAGTGAAATCAGTGAAGGGACACATCAGACAGTGTACAATATGAAAAAGTAATAACAATTTGTAAATTATTGAGGATTTATAGGGGAGGGGGAGCGGGGAGGGAGGGAAAATATGGGGAGCTGTTACTGGGGGCCTAAGTGCAGGGAGGATGTTTTGAGAGTGATTATGACAACGAGTGTGAAAATGTGGTCTGTATATAATTGACGTATGTATTGATCGTGAAGGGGGTGGTATGAACCCCCAATAGCATGATTTATAAAAAATTTTAAAAGGAGGGGGAAAGGGGTGCTTATACCAAGGACTTAAGTAGAAAATATTTGGAAATGAGGATGACAGCATGTGTATAAATGTGCTTGATACAAATGATGCATGGAATCAGAGCTGTAAGAGTCCCCAATAAAATCATTTTTAAAATGTGGTGAATACAATGCTGATTTGTTTTTACTTTCTTTAATCTTTTATCATTTAAAATGAATATTTTTTGATTTTTGAATATATTTCAGTAAGTGGGTGTTATTCCTCAGTCTCTTGATTTTTGTTTTGCTGTGATTCTTGTTCATTCTTGTTCATAAATGTTTGCATAATACTGGGATTATATGCTTAAAATAGGTTGCTTAGTAGTGAAATGACTAGTTCAATGTATGTGAACATTTATAAAAATCTTGCTATATTTTACCAAATTCCTTTCTTAAAAATGTGAACCAGTTGAATCTTGTTCAGTAACATCCCATGTCCTGCCATATATTTGCCAAAAGTCCAGTATTACTATTTTATGTGCATTTATCTGTGTTTGTTAGTTTTCATTATACATTTATATAAAAATGCATTGTTTTAGTTACTTGTAAGGTGGAACAATCTTGACCAAATTGCTAGATATTTTTATTTATACTTTCATGGCTTGACTTTTTATGTCACTTGTCTATTTATTTATTAAGTCCTAGCATTTAAAAAATGGACTAAACCTTAGGTATATGGACTCCTTTTATTTCTTGTAAATATTTTCCATTTTATTATTTATTTTTACTTTGACTTGTGATTTTTAAAAACCACAATGTGTATGCTTATATGGCGAAAGCACCTTTCTTTGTTCATGGAAAGAAGATTTTCGAACTAAAAACAAATGACATCTATCTCTGATGTTCTTTTGTTTCTCAGTTTTATACATTAACTTCTAAATTGTTATATATTAACTTTTAAATTGATAATTTTTATTTAAAAAATGAACTGAAAAAAAAATAACCCAAGAAATTCATAGAGCATTATCTCATGAAACTTCTTTCTTCATATGAAGCTTGGCTTTGACTTTTATGTTGATGGCTTTGACCTTTCTGTGGCTATGAAAAGTGCTAGGGTTTGAACTGTTAGAAAGTTCATTGCTATACTTGTGGATGAGCTCCCAGGTGGCAAAAAGGGTTAACCACTTGACTATTAAAGTTGACAGTTTGCACTTCCCCAGGAGGGCCTGGGAACACAGACCTGCTAATCAACTTCCAAAACATGTTGTAAAGATAAGACTTTCTATTAAAGTAGAATCAAAGAGATTAATTGCAGCTGAGGTACTCGTGTGTGAGTTGTAAAAAACTCTAGGGTCTGAAGTACATATGCCAGGGAAAGTGTAAATTGCACATAGCATCATTAGAGTGTCACAGGAGGAATTACAAACAGAATATCTTGATAGATTTATAGTGATTGAGGTAAGTCAAGGTGAGACAAAAGAAAGTACAACTTTTAACATTATTGATTAGAGTGATACAACTGGAATACATTGATTGGCTAAAAGGCATTCAAGGGGTATACCCCCCCTGCAAAGGAAAGCAACAACAAAAAACCAGAAAAGAGTTTTACTGGGTGGAGTTTCTTAGTATGCATTTTTCCCTGCTAGTAAGCATTTAGCAACTCTCTCTGAGTTAGTGCGCCCAGTGGTGCCACCTAGGAAGTTCCCTCTGGTCACAGTCAATTTTTTCATAAAAGCAGTTTTGCTCAAACCTTGGTTTTTTGTGATGACCAATTTAAGAGAACAATATGCAGCTGTGAAGTTTTGTTTTATGCTCAGTAAAAATGTCATGACAACTGTTGTGAGGATGAACACATCTTTCAAGGACAACACTACGGGAAAAACTCAAGTGTACGAGTAGTGTTCTTGTTTCAAAAAAGATGAAATGTCAATTGATGACAAACCTCATTCTGGACATTGACAGCTTTCCAAATGGACAAAAATTGTTGACTTGTAGTGCATTTGTCGTTTGTTCCACCAGTTCAGCCTGTTAGTCAAGCTTTCTATTGAGAGGTTCTGTGTGACAGCCCCCCCCACCCCCGCAAAAAAAAAAAATAAGGCCTGATTTGTGGCAGATGGGGGACTGGTTTTGCCACCACCACAGTGCACCGGCTCTTGTGACTCACCTCACCTGACTCCTTGTGAATTTTTTTGTTGTTGTTCCTGAGAATGAAGAGGGACATGAAAGGACAGGGATTTGATGATATAGAAGAGGTAAAGAAAGATACCATGGAGGTGCTGTCAACTATCCAAATGGATGGGTTTAAAAATGTTTTCAAGAATGGAATTGCAGGCTTGACAAAGGTTTTAAGCATAACGGAGGTCCTTTGAAGGTGATATAAGGTGGTTTGTAAAAAAAAAAAAGAAGAAGGTTAAATACATAGCTTTGAAAACAAAATCCCAATCGCCCCCTCCTCATACTTACAAAGTACTTGGCAGTGGAAGGGGTTGCATGACCAACCATAGAAGAATGACAATGGATATTGTTGGTAGTAGGCTGTCAAAGATTATTTTTCCCAGAGCGTATAATTTCTTGAGAAACTTAGCATAAGAATTCTGATAGCTGAGTTACAGAATTACAGTCACAGCCTGACCATAAAAAATCCACTTCCTTAATGATAGAGTTTATTGCTAAGTCACAGAATCGAATCTTTGTGAAAGGTAAGACTGGGTTGTACAGCTTTAGAAAAAAAATCATTTCCCTCTAGGTCAGATGCCTGTCTTTTATTCTAGAGCCCACATCAAAGATGACAGTCTTGAAAACCTCATGGATCACCATTCTACTCTGACACATGTGGGACTGACATGAGTTAGAGGGGATTTCAAGACAGCTAACAACACAATAGTAATAAACTTGGAGGTGTAATTCTGTGTGTTAGTCCGGGTAACTAGAGGAACAAATTTCAAAAACATGCATATGGATATAAGGAATAGGTTTATATTCAAGAGGCATTGAGAAAACATTGAGAAAACATCCCAGTCCAGTCCAGTTCAAAGTCATAAGTCCGATATTAGCCTATATGCCTGAAATCAGCCTATAAAGTCTCCTTCTGACTCACCAAGTCACAGGTAAGTGGGTGCAGAGTCCAGGCACCGACAGGGGTCTCCCCATATCTCCTCGCTTCCAGGGCCCAGGGTCCATCAACAGCATCCCGTGGTGGCAGAAGTAACTGCTCACTGGCAGAGGTCTCCATATGGCTGCCCCAGCCTCAGAGGTCCGGCTCCATCAGGGCAAAGCCGTGTGGTCTCTTGGCCGGCTACTCCAGCCTCCCGGATGCCACCATCCTGTGTTGTCCGTGATTAATCGTCTCTGAGACTAACTCCCAACAACTGGGGAAGATAGCTTCTCATCTTCATGAGGGAAATACCATGAGATTTCCCAGGAGTCTCAGGAGAAAGCCATGCCCACATAGAGGCCTCATCGGCTACTCAATGGCTATCTCCAGATTAACAGGCCAGACTCCACCCCTACATTTCAATCATAAAATTAGCATAAGCACATGACTGCCACATTCTGTTTCGGAATAGGGTATCAGATGAGGCCATCATTGTAATAGTGCAAAATGTGTCCCAAACTCTTTACTCCCTTCTGAGTAATCTAAAAGCTGTATAGACTTAGAGATAGACAAGCACGAATTAGTGTGTATGTGTGTGTGTATCTAGCAAAGATTTCCAGGAAACCAAAGACGCCCAAACCTCCATATTTTTACAAAGAGCCTTCTTATAGAGTGCGTATCCTGGTTTTAGACTTCTGGTCTTCTGGGCTGTGAGAAAATGCATGTCGGTTCTATAAAGCCACTCACTTGTGCTGTCTCTATTACAATAGCAGGAGCAAACAGAAAAGGGAACAATATTGACTCTGTCTCTCACATGAGTAGCTCAGTCTCATATTTCCCAAGATGGTTGGTTGAAATTACAATAAAAATGTATGGCCATGACCAGGAGCAAGGCTGAGAGTCCCATGTAAGGGAAAAAAAATATCATCTGCTTGGGCTGAGCTCTGGTGGTGTAGTGGTTGTGTGTGGGACTGCGGCCCACTGGGATGGAGGTTCAATTCCAGCCGTGGCTCCACAGGAGCAAAGGCTGGGCCTCCAACTCCCACCACCAGAGGGCAGTGATGCCCCCCAAATATATATATTGTCTCCTTGGTGGTGTCAGCCCAGAGCTCTGACCGATTAGAGAGGCACACAGGATGCTGCAGACCATTCCTACGAACTAAGCAAGTGGGTTGCTTGTATGGAACTGTTGTGGGTCAAATGACATGTGAAATATTTATGCCACTTGACATTGGCTTCAAAACCAGATCAGTTTGTCATTAGAGAGCAGAATGATCTTAAGCAGAAAGAAGATTTCCATAAAAAAACAGAACCATATTTTTTTCCCCTCAGAGAAAGAATTCTGCAATGTCTGAACTGATTATTTCTCATTCCATACTGGTTGTTATAGCAATAAATATCTTGCTGTGCTAAGGCTGCAAGAAGAAACTAAAGTGGCCTGCTTGAAAAAGTGATGGTGCTTTGTTTTAAATTATGTTTTGATTTTCTCTCACAGAACTAAACATTTCAAATGTATTTCCAAGAAAACAAAGGCTAGATGTTCTTGGCCTACTCAAACTTGGGCTGAGTAAGACTTAGACCAACTGATGACCTTGGTTGTGTCCTGGTGGCCATTGACTTCCTTCAAGTATCTCCCCAGAACTTCACAGTCGTCCCTCAATCTCACCCTGATGCTTCTCTGTCACTGTGGAAAATTATAATGAAAATTGTAAATCTCTGAGTTCTGCGTTTTTTGGTAAGTATATAAATGACTGTTAATACATTTGTGCCTATAATTCCTAAGTAATTAATGTCATGGGTTACCATGTTCTTTCTCTGCAATAATTTTGCCTGTTTGTGTGCTAAATAATGAATAATTTGTGCATATCCCTCACCTTGAAGGGCTTGTGTTGAGACTTTGCTGGGCTCTCCATCTTTGTAGGTGGAAATTTGTTCTTATATTGGAGATTTGTTCAAATAGTGTTCATAATTTTACAATGTGCACTGGGTTAACCCATGGGAGTTTAAGAAAAGAGACTCCAGATGCCTTCAGATACCTGGGCTGCTTGTCTTTAGGTACATGCCCTGCGTCTATGCACCACAGTGCATGAAAAATTCGTCTGTTCATATGCCAGCTCTTGAAAAGTTTAGCAGTAACGAGTTCAAAGATTCATCTGGATCTTTATTCCCTGAAAATATCTAATGCTACAAGTACCTAGAAAGGTTTTCAGTAAATTTAAAATGTCTACATTTGAGTCGATCGAAGCTGTGATTGATCATGGATAAAATCCTCACCATCCTTGTTAGAGATCTGTGTTTGGTTCCCAGTTCATGCCCCTCATGTGCAACCTTCACCGATCGAGTCATGGACGTTTGTATGTTGCTGTGCTGCTGAACCAGTTTCAGTGGAGCTTTGGGACTAAAATGGACTAGGATGAAAGGCCTGGGTGATTTACTTCTTAATCAGTCAGTGAAAACACCATGGATCACAATGGTTCAATCCTGAACTTCATTGTGTGACGCAGCAGTACCATGTGGGAAAGGTGAAAGAAGACTTTCTAGAGGTACCATCGTTGGCTGACAGAGTAAATAAGAGCTGCCTATGTGGAAAAGGCAAAGAACAATATTTCCAACAAAGGAAAGATTGAGTTTGATGGAAGATGGAGAGTACAACCATGTTGGCAGAACTATAACTTGGTGTCTTTAGAGCAGAGGATGTGCATGAAGATTAATAAAAAAATGAAGATTGAGGAAAAAGCATGGGCAAGCCTCCCAAGAGTCTATTTTAAGGTGAGATAGAGTTTATTTAACTCTTTGCTGAAAGAAAGGTTCTAAATATATTATATATATACATATGTATGTTTTAGGTAGGGTATTAGCAATCAAAACTGCATTTTCAAAAGCTTACTTGAGTAGGTCATTATAGAAAGAACTGGAAGTAATATTAGCTACCCACATTAATCTGTCAGTTTATCATACTTGTGTGCTGCTATAATTCTGAAAACTATGTCAGTGACATTTAAGATATCAGCAGGGTTACCCATGATGGACAATAGGATTTTAGAGAAGCTTCAAAACTAAGACAAATGAAGAATGGCTGGGTGATGTAATTTTCTTTAAAAAGCCAACGAGAACTCTATGAATCAGAATAGGACATTGTCCAATATAATGCTGGAAAATAAGTCTTGCAAGTTGGACGACACTTAACATACCAAGGACTACAACAGTGAACTTGAGCATACCAATGTTCATGAAGATGGAATAGGACTAGGCAATATTTTGTTCCACTGTACATGGAGTCACCATAAGTCAGGGCCAACTTGAAGGCAACTGAAAATGGCAGCATCAACAAGGTTAGTCCCAGGAACAGTTAAGAAGTTATTGGTGTAATCTACCCACAAAATGTGAGTTGATGAACAAAGACTGTGACAGAACAATAGAAAGAAGCCAATAGATAGAAAATGATGAGGTGGAATGATAGGATATGCTGATAAATTGACCTTGAGGAATTGGATGAGAAAGAAGAAGGAAATGAGAATGACTTCAAAGTTTCTGGCTTGAAAATATGAGTAAAAATAGATTTGGGAATGTTTAAAATTTTTTCTCTTTTTTTCATGAGATGGAATCCTAAAGCATTGATTTTTCAAATTTTCTTTCTAATATATGTATCTTAAATGACTTATTTCCTCCAAGGTTTATCTTAGGTGCTGTGTTAGGAAAGTTGATAATATTGTTAGAGAGTTCAATGTCCATATTGATATTTTAATTTGATTTTCCAATTAATTAGCAAGATATGCTAAAACATCCAACTTTGCATGTGGATTTATCTACTTCTTTCAGGTTTTGAAACTTTTACTTCAAATATTTTAAAGCTCTACGACTGCATGTGCATTTAATACTGTCATTTGACACCATGTCAAAGAAGATGTGGATAATGGGTTTTGGTATTTAGGTGAAGGTGTCTATTAAATAAGTAGAAATTTTAGTTTGGACCTCAGGAAGATATTTCAAATTGGAAGTGAAGACTTGCACCTATTTGCATTATAATCAAACTCTGCATGTTAGTTGATCTGGACTTTACTCATTTCTGTTTGTTAGATCAAATATTGGCTGCCCTAAATGTCATTATTCAAAGTCCTGGCTAAGGTAGTAATTGGATCCCACGATTTCTAATGCACCACTCATGGCTTGCTTGACAGGATTAATTACTTCAAGAATTGCATAATGGTGGACCTGTCAGGTTGAATAATCCAAGAGCGGCATGGTAGCTTGTCAATGCTTCTCAGAGTACATATGTTAGTTAACTACTTCTCCTGTTTATAGTTGACCTTCCCCATAATTTGGACTTCACTCAAGAATACTCAGCTCTGTGTGGCCATAATATACTTATGAAAGCACTTGACACATGGATATGTGCATTCTTGCAAATACCTTGTCCCTTTACATGCTTTTCCATGTCACAGCCTTTATAACATTGTTTTAATGACTGCAAATATTTCAAGTATGAATCTATTCCATTCATTCGTTTATGATTGAATATTTATATTATTTCCTGGCGGTGCAATGAGACGGTGCATGGGCCTGCTAACTACGAAGTCAGGTATTCAAACTTACTCACAAGTTTTTCATCCAATTTTGCAGTCTCATTAACCCTAGTTCTCTAGGGTCACTGTGAGTCTGAGCTCACTCCATTCCCCTTGTTTTAAAGATTTCTCATAGTCCTGATATTTTTAATAACCCTAGTAGAATTCTGAACAATAGGTAAATGTCTCATGTAAACTTTATTTTAGTCATTGCACTCTGGAATGAAAAGTGAAATCTCTGTTGAATTCAGCATAGTTTGGTTTAAGGAGAGAAAGTAAATTATACAGAGTTTCCTTGGTATTTTGCGGGGTGCTTACAATGGATGTTTAAGGAAGTGGCGATTGCTTACTAAGACCAACTTTCAAAGAGATCTAGAACTCATACGTAGGCTTCCGTCAGAATAGTTTTGAATACTATTTGAATGTTCTGTTAGACCTGGTTGAATCATTTTTATGCATAGGGCTCTGATGTGCTACAGAGTAGAATAGCCCCCCCACAGGATGTTCTTGACTGCGATCTTTATAACTTAGCTTACCAAGCCCACCCCGCCGCACGCGCGCGCACACGCACATGCGTGCGTGCGCGTACACGTTTGTGTGTGTGTATGTGTCGGGGGCGGGGCTGCTGGTGAGTTTTGTATCAGAGCTCTGTATTGGAGCTTTTGTAATACATTCTGAGCACTAGGTTTGCAAAGGGCTCTATGTATAGCTGTGAAAGCCCAAATTCATTTGCCGTGTCATCCTGTAGATTAAATTTTCAATGGATTCATTCTGATCATTAACAAGGGATGTGAAAAGTTTTACCTTCAGTCAGAGAGCCTTGGACAATGTAGACCTCCACTCTCTCTCGTTAGCCTAGGACGGAGCAATCTCTTCAGGAGCTGCTTGCCTGGGTGCATCCTAGAGGAAGATCACCATACTGGGGCTAGAAAATCTACTAGTGTCACCTAATCATGCCTTCACTGCCTTGGTTGGCAATCCTTGGACCAGTCTTATAAGTTATGTCTAATGCAGTACACATGTCCCAATTAGGGCTGTCTTCCTGCTTCTGGAGTTCCCACCTGTAACTGTGAGGTAATGATCTATATTAGTCATTATTTTATGAGTTTCCTTTGCTTTCCAATGTCCTTTTGCTGCCCTGGTATCTCAGCAAACCCTCAGAGGTCATTATGACCTCATGCTAATGGTCTCCCTAACCCAATAGGGTGCCTTTTGTCTGTGTTTGACTGTTGAAGACATAATAAATGTTCTCCTTTAACTGTAGTTGAGATATGAGGTCTCCTTTGCACCCTAAAACAGTTTAAACACTAACCTATAGGTTAATCATCAAGCACAGACTGTGGCATTTCCTTGGGTTTTTTTAATATAAAGCTTTTTTCTCTTGGTGCTAAGCATTTTGGTTTTAATTGATTGATTATGAAGAGGCTAATTTACTGCAAACATCAGTGAATAAAGTTTTGGAATGGAGAATTTGAAATCAGTTCCATTTCCATGGATGCACAGTGTTTGTGGGAGGATGAATCAGTTTAATTTGAGTCTCTGCGACTGCCTGTGATTTATATGCGGGTCACACTCTTGTTACAATCTCTCTGAGTTCTTATGGGCATAAATATGGCATTCCAATGCAATCATGTGAAGATGTAAAAAATTGATTGGGAGACACCTTTAGGCATCCCCTTTAGTGTAGAACTTCAATAGACCTACCGCCATGGAGTCTATTCTGAGTCATATTGACCCTATGGGATAGAGTAACTGCTTATTAAAAAGTTCTAAGGCTTTACATCTTTATGGGAGCAGCCAGCTTCATTTTTCTCCCATGGAGTGCCTGCTGAGTTTGAACGACCAACATTGAGTTTAGCATACCTATGTCAGGAAAAACCTGGTAGGGTAGTGGTTATGGGTTGGGCTGCTAATCATAAGGTCAGCTGTTCAAAACCACAAGCACTCTGTGGCTTTCTACTCCTGTAGAGGGAGAGTCTTGGAAATCCACAGGGGCAGTGCTACCCTGCCCTATTGGGTCCCTATAAGTCAGCATTGACTCCAGGGCAGTGAGTGTTTTTGTTAGAAAAAACATTCCATAGTCTGGATTTAGGATACAATGTATTTTTTATTTTAAAAGTGTCAAAGCAAATGACAAAGTCCATTTTTAAAGTCTACTTTGTGCTTTATCAGGCTTCTAGGCAATTGATAGTGATACAGCAGCCTTATATCCACAGCAGAACATCACTATTTTAAGGCACTAGACAGCCAACATATCATATTAAGTGTGGAGATGTTTTCTTCATGATGTCTCTCTCTTCTCTTAGTCATTGGCTTCCTCTCTGTTGCTCCTTGTGTGGCCCTTGTTCAGGCTATCACTGCACAGCTGGACAGATCCAATGCTCCTTCATCAGACTCCTGTCTTCTCTTCCTTCTCCTTCCATTACTCAAGAAATTGCTAAATTACTCTTCCTAAAACACTTTCCTGACCATGCCATTTTACAGATCCAAAGGGTCAAAAAACCTCCAGTTAAAAACGAAACTTAAAAAGACCACAATTTTCACTTCAGATAATGGTACGCGGTCGCTTTGCCCATCTTACCTCCTCTCTATGCCCCTACTTCCTCCAGTTACTCTGCTAGGGAACTCACTACTCTGATCTATGCTCTAGACGAGGAAACTTCAAAAAGTTTGTGGAAAAATGAAACCTAAAGGTAAGATACAAATATAAACTCTATTTTTCCACGTAAGCTCCTTTAAGGTCAAATGACTTTATTTATTTATTTAATCATTTTATTGAGGGCGGTACATCGCTTCTCACCATCCATACATACACATATTGTGCCAAGCACCTTTGCATGCCTGCTGCCCTCATCCTTCTCAAACCACTTGCTTTTCTACTTCAGCCCTTGACATCAGCTGAGAGACTTTTGTAAATGATCGACCCATCTATTCAGGCCAATCTGAAGGGACTGGCAGGTCTGGAAATTATACTAAATCAATGCCATTCTTTTAAGTGAGTGTTCTCTCTCTCTCTCTCTTTTCCTCTCTTCCTCCCAGGCCCTCTGTTATTGAGTCAATTCTTCCTCAAAGAGACCTTATAGCACTGAGTAGACCTGCCCCATGATGATTTCTGAGACTTTAACTCTTAAGGGAAGTAGAAATCTGAGTGCCTACTTGTGGTGCAGAGACTGACTTGCTATGGCTCTAGTATAGTATCCAAAGTTCTTTGCAACTTCCATCAAAATGAGTGGGTGAACCCTTACAGATGGGATGTCTTTCCTCTTTTCCTGGTGGGTCTGGGTAAGAGAATGTGGGGTAAAATGCTGATAGGAATATCTGATTCAGTTGTGTGTGATTACTAACAGAATTGTGACTTTAAAAAAACTTAGTTTCTGCCACTGTCAGTCTTTTTCAATTAGGGCACGGGCAATATTAATTGCTTTTACACAAACTGGTGTAAATGGCCTGCTGCTGTGGGCTTCATCTTTAACATCATCCTTTTAACATTAGTTGACTATTTGTACACTGATGGTTTCTTTGAGGCATTGTCCCCATGAACGTTTCATAAAGCACCAATATTTTATCATTCTCTACCCAAGCTTCACTCTAAATTTGGGGTGTTTTACTTCAATTTGAGCATAATTCATGTTGCTCTGATAGGAGCTTTTTTTTTTTTTTTTTCAAATTTCTTCTTATGTCTTATCCTTCTTAGTCCCTCAACTAGATCCTGTCCAGGTTAGTATGAGCAAGTTAGCATGAGCTTCAATTAGTGTGAAACATTTTGAAACTCAGACATGAGTTTTCCCATGCTATACATCTCCCAGGAACTTTTTACAGACCCCCTCATACTTTCCCAAATTTATGTTGAAGCCACTCCTTTTAATAACATCCTCATCTTTTAAGATTTGGTTCACTGGAAGCCTTCCATTCCCTAAGCTAGAGTGGCCATTTTCTCCTTAAACTAGCGTTTGTTCTTCTGACATACTTGTTACCACAGGAGGATATGTAGACTCCTACATCTCAGGAAAAGAAGATTGGCTCTAAGTGGGTCTTATAATTGAGAGATTACTCTCTTGTAGTTAACCCCTCCCCCCATTCTTTCTCCAGTCCCATACAATGAATCAGTGCAGTTTTAACAAGAGTAGCTCTGGGGAGTTAGTGTTCATAGTCAAAACCAGTTGCCTAGGAAGGCTTGTCTCTAATAATGTCACCACAAAGGTAAGGTGGGCAGTTTTTCAAAGGCAAAGGGACCGCCTACCTATGATCTATACTTTCCCTATTAAATCTTCAGAGGCTACAAAGGGAATGGGAGTTTCTTTTATTTCCATCTTCTAAAGCCATGTTTTTTCTGTATAAAAAGATGCCCCAAATCCTTTATAATGTCTACCTGCTAAGCAATGCCCTCCTAGAGAGCACAGTGGTCTGACAAAGGCAGAATCAACAACAATGAAAATCATAATGCTCTTCTGTACAGTTGGGGTTTTTTTCTCCCCCTCATCCCCATTTCCTGAGAATAGAGAAGTTAATTTGTCAAATGGCAAGTGGCAGGTGCCATTTAGGCGATGCTGCCATCTGGAAGAGCTGCTCTTTGGCTGAGCTGCTGACTGTGTGTGGGTCAGGCCGAGGCTCAGCTTCAGCTCAGAATTAAAGCTAAGATCACAAAAAAGGGGTGCACACGGAGAAAAGTCCTGATAAGATGATTGTTCTCCTTCCTAATTAAAGAAGGGTCTATGGAGAAGAGTGGTCTCCTACTTATTCAATGAGAAATTTAAAAATATTTCTAGTGTTTGTGTTTCGAGAGACTGAGAATTTTGGGTACCATTGGTGATCACTGTAAAATTTTCACCTTTTATGGGGCAAAGCTCCTTCAACAACCACCAATAACACATGGTCGAAAGGGCAGTTTTTCCCCCGGTTAAAAAGTTTAGGAGGCAAGACAGGATAGGAAAGGAAGGCGAATGAAAATGGAAAATGAGAATTGCAAAGGGTACTTTTATATCGTTGAATTAGTGACATGAAACAGAATGTGTGTGGATTGTTTAATGGAGGCAATTTGCTCCGTACACTTTCAAATGACAACAAAAAGTAAAATACAGACTCTTTAATCCATACTACCCCCTTTGGGAATTTATCCTATGGAAGTATCTGCACAAATTATAAAGAGTGAATGAAAACCAACTCAAATATCTGTCCGTAAGAAATTAATGCAAAAAAGAAATTAATACAATAAACTAAGTTATGTCCATGTGATGGAATACTATTTTCATTTATATGTAAATTATGGCCACAATCTGTCTTAATTGAAGAAAACAAGTTGGGAAAACTTGTATGAAATATGATCTCATTTTTATGTAGAAGAAGAAGAAGAAGAGAAGGTAGGGAAGTATGAGGGTACGTCAAAAAGGGTTGGTACAAAATAATAGAGAACTTTAAAAAGCAAAAGTTTCAAACTGTGAAACTATCATTTCTGAATCTGGCTTGATACACTTCTAAAGGTGGTGTTTCCAGCTCTCTAAACTCTCGCCAAAGAATTCTGCACTCTTCTATTTGTTATTAGTTGTCAGTGAGTCAGTTCCAGGTCATGGAAACCCCATGCACAACAGAAAGAAAGGCTGCACAATCCTGCACCATCCTCCCAAAGGTTCCTATGCTTGAGCCCATTGTTCCAGCCTCTGTGTCAATTCATCTATTTGAAGGTCTTTCTCCTTTTTGCTGCCCACTACTTTACCAAGCATGATGTCCTTCCCAAGGACAACATGCACAGCTTATGTAAGATAAACCTTGTCTGTAAGGAGTACTCTACTCTGGCCATACTTCTTCAGAGACAAATTTGTTTTTCTGGCCATCCTCGGTACTTCCAATATTCTTTGAAAGAATCACAGTTCAAATGCATTCATTCTTCTTCAGCCTTTCTTATTCAATGTCCAACTTTCTCATGCGTATGAGGACACTGAAAAATACCATGGTTTGAGTCAAACTCACCTTAGTCCTCAAAGTAACACCCTTGCTTTTTTTTAGCCTTCTACAAAAGGTCTGGTGCGGCAGACTTATCTATTACAATGCATCTTTTGATCTGACTGCTGCTTTCAAGAGCATTGATTGTGGATGCAAGAAAGACAAAATTGTTGACAACTTCAATCTTTTTTTTTTATTTTTATTTTTTGACAACTTCAATCTTTTCTGCATTAATCATGAGGTACCTATCAGTTCCATTGTGAGGATTTGGTGCTTCTTTACATTGAGCTGTAATCCATCCTGAAGGCTGAAATCCTTAGTCTTCAAGTCCTCTTGCAAATGCATCAAGTCCTCCTCACTTTTAGCAAACAAGGTTATGTTATCTGTATCACAGGTTGTTAATAAGCCTTCCACCTCTTCTGATGCCACATTCTTCTATATAAGGTCCAGCTTCTCTGATTATTTGCTCTGCTTAGAGAGCGAATAAGTATGCTGAGAAAAAAAATCCCAACCTATACATTCCAAAGATGAATTTTAAACCGAAGATGAATCCTTTGAAATACCCTCAAACTGTTGCTACAACCTTCTAAGCTGACCTATCTTGAATTGCACTGAACTGATCTCGCAGAACTACATGGAAGCCAAGGTGTGCTTGTCCTTTAAAAAAAATTATTGGGGGCTCATACAGCTCTTATCATAACCCATACATACATCTATTGTATAAAGCACATTTTTTGCCGTCATTATTTTCTAAACATTTTCTTTCTACTTGAGCTCTTGGGTATTAGCTCCTCATTTTTCCCCTCCCTCCCTGTGGCAGTCATATACTCTTGTGTCAATTTCATGATTGGGTATGTAGGGGTGGAGTCTATCCTGTCAATCTGGAGATAGCCAATGAAACCTCTGCGTGGGCATGGCTTTCTCTGAGAATTCTGGGAAGTCTCACGATATTTCCCTGTGGAGATGAGAGACCATCTTCCCAGTTGTTGAAGACTCTCAACTGACAAGCAAGATGGCAGCGTCCGAGGAACTGGACGAGCTGGAGGAGAAGCCACACGGTCTAACCCTGATGGAACCAGACCTCTGAAGCTGGAAAGGCCACAGAGATCCCTGACAGTGCTAATATGCTTCTATCGCCAATGGATACTGCTGATGGACCCTGAGTCCTGGAAACAAGGAGCCATGAGGGGACCCCTCCCAAAGTCAGGATGCTTCTACTGCTGCTGGACACACAAGATTCTGCACCCCAGGGCCTGTGATTGTCCTGGTGTCACTGCACATGTTTCGTGAGTTGAAAGGAGACTTTATAGACTGGTTTCAGACATATGGGCTAATATCAGACTTATGACCTTGGACAGGACTTGGTTGGGATGCTTTTTCAATGTTCATTTCCTCTTGTATATAAACATTTCCCTTATATCCATATGCATGTTTATGAATTTGTTTCTTAAGTCTACCTGGACTAACATACTTCCTCCTTCCTTTCCTCCCTCCCTCCCTTCCCTATCTCTCGTTCCCCCGTTCCTCCCTCCTGAACCCTTTATAATTGATAAATTATTATTTTTTCATGTCTTACATTGACTGATGTCTCCCTTCAACCAATTTTCTGTTGTCTGTCCCTCTGGGAGGGGGTTATATGTAGATCATTATGATCAACTCCCCATTAGTCACCCCCTACCATCCCCTTCCCCTGCTGAAATCACTACTTTCAGTGTTGGTCCTGAGGGGTTTATTTGTCCTGGATTCCCTGTGTTTCCAGCTCTTATATATACCCATGTACATGCCCTGGTCTAGCTAGATTTGTAAGATAGAATTGGGATCATGATAGTGTTGGTTGGTTGGTTGGTGGGGTGAGGGGAGGAAGCATTAAAGAACTAGAGGGAAAAAAAAACTAGAGGAAAGTTGTGTGTTCCATCAGTGCTATACTGCACCCTAACTGGCTTGTCTCTTCCTTGGAATTCCTCTGTAAGGAGATGACCAGTTGTCTACAGATGTACTTTGGGTCTCCAGTCTGCACTCCTCCTCATACACATTGATATGATGTTTTGTTCTGGGTCTTTGAAGTCTAATACCTGATCTCATCGACACCTCATGATCAAACTGGCTTTTGTGCATCATCCATGTGCACTTTTTGCTTCTCAGCTAGATGGGTGCTTATTTATCTTCAAGCTTTTAATTCCCTGATGCTATATCTTTTCACCACATTTACTATGCACCCATTTTGTCTTCAACAATCCTGTTGGGAAGGTGAACATCATGGAATACCAAGTTATTAGAACAAAGCATTCTTGTGTTGAGGGAGTATTTGAGTAGAGGCTCAATGTCCATCTGCTACCTTAATACTTAATATATAAATATATGAACATGAATCTATTTTCCTATTGTTATTAAATATACATTTACATATGTAAATGCTTTCATTTAGACCTCTATTAATGTCCTTTGCCTCCTAGTTCTCTCCCCAAGTTCCTTTTACTTAGCTCTTGTCTCAACATCAAGTTCAGATTTCATTCGGGTTTCAGTAATTTCTCTGAGTTATATTGCCCTTGATCTAACCCTATCAGGCATCCTATGACCTCCTCACCATAGATTTTCAATCACATGTCATTCCCTTGTCCCTGGGTTTGTTAACCCTTTCTTTCCCTACCTCCCCTCTCCCATGACTCCCCCAAAACTGTCTCATTTTCTCCTCCAGATTATCTTGTTCCTTGTAGCAATATGGACCCATGAGGATGGCTTGTCTCATTGTGTGACCGCCCTATGGTCCTCTCTGTGCATTGGCTGCTTTGAGATGGAATATTGTTCTAAGGGCTTGGAGGGCCAGGATATTTTGAACCCTCTCTCTTTCCCTCTTAGTTTGCTCTTGTGTGCTTTGATCAGATGTGCCTCTCTCCCTGAGCTGTAGCTTCAGTGCTTCCCTCTGTTGTGCATTCTTCTGGGGTTGAGGGTATCCACGTAGCTGGGATTGGAGCTGGCCTCACAGACCTCTCTATTTGTGGTAGATACATAATCTGTCATTATGGGACTTGAGAGGATTACAAGTGAAGGGGTAGAGTCTAGTCTGTCAACCAGGCTATAGCCAACGTCTATTTCTTCAATTTCTTAAGGTTCTGTTGAGGTTCTTGATAACCATCTGGGATAGTCTAGGGAAGGATTGTTTTTCTAAGTATTTCTCCATGTCTTCCAAGTAGTTGAATTTATTGGAACACAGGCCTTCATAGTAGTTTTTAATTATCCATTTGATATTATCAGGGTCCATTATAATGTTCCCTGTTTCTCATCCTTGCTATTGAAATTTGTGCCTTTCTTTCTTTGGTTAGGTTTAACAACAGTCTGTTGATTCTGTTGAATCCTTTCAAAGAACCAGCTTTTAGCTGCATTACTTTTTTTCCTGTAGTTTTCTTGTTTTCCCTCTCATTAATCGCAGATCTGAATTATATTATTTCTTTTCTTTTTTTAATTAGGATTATCCTATTGGCTTTTCTCTAATTTGTATAATTTTGTGCCAGTGTATCAACCATAAGTTTCTCTTTTTCATGTGTGCATGTATTGCTATCAAACATTCTCTGTGTCTCAAAGGTTTTGGTATGTCATATGCTCATTCTCATTGTTTTCTAGAAACTTTCTAATTTCATCTATGATTTGGGGTCAGTACCCAATCCTTTTGCAAAAGAATTATTCATCTTCCAATTGTTTGCCCTTGCTTCCTTAATTGTCCTTTTGTTGATTTCCAGCCTTATGGCATAGTGATCAGAGACAGAAGTCTATATGATCTTTATATGCTTGAATTTCCACAGATTTGACTTGTGTCCCAGCATGTTAGCTACCTTTGAGTATGTACCGTGTAAGCTTGGAAAGAATGTGAACTGAAGTTCTGAAAATGTCTATAAGGTCACATTGTCTAATCATAATGTTTAGCTCTGTAGCTTCCTTGTTAAGTTTCTTTCCCTGTGATCTATTTTTCTCAGAAAGTGGTGTATTTAAAGTCACCTATTATAAATGTTGAGTCTGTAAAATCTATTTTCAACTTTTGCAGCAATTAATGAATTTCGCGGGTCTCTTGTTGACTGCATATATATTTATTATGCTCACTGGTTCTTGGTCTACTATTCCCTTGAGCATTATATAGTGCCCCTCCTTATTTCTTGTTATGACTTGCACCTTGAGATCAATTTTGTCTGAGAGTAGGATGGCAACTCGTGCTAATTTTGAATTGCCATTTTCTTGGTATATTTTTCTCTAGCTTTTGATTCTCATCTTATTTTGTCTGTAATCTTGAGATAGGTCTTCTGCAGGCAGCAGATTGACAGGTTTTGTTTTCTAATCCAGTCTACTGTCTTTTAATGCCTGATTTCAGGCATTTAATGCCTTATATTCAGGGTTATTACATCCATCTGTGGACTCTCTGATGTTGTCTTGTAACTTTTGTGTTGGGTGTTTTCCTTTTATCAGTGTGTTGTGTGTGTGTTTCATTTTTGCCTTCTTTCCCCTCTTGAGCCAATGCTCTATTGGGCATTGTTTCCTCATTGTTGCCTTCTGGGTGGGGTTTTTCTATGTGAGGGTCTCTTATTTTTGTTTGGTGAGTGCTATTCTTCTGCCTGTACTGGGTGGGCAATGGTCTAACATAGGACTGGGTTTCTTTCAATGTATTCTTCGAGTTTTTCCTTGTCTGGGAAGACTTTTCACTTCTTCACCAATCTTGATACATAATTTGCCTAGATAGAATAATAGAATATTCTTGGGTTTGTATTATTTTCCTTTAATTTTTTGGAATATGTTATTCCACTCTCTTCTTCTTCATAGTGTCTACTTGATAGAGCTGAGCATTTTCTTATTTGGGTATCTTTATAAGTTACTGTTTGTTTTTCCCTAGTTGCTATCATGATTTTCTACTTTTCCTCAAAATTTGATAGTTTAACTATTATATGCCTTGGTGACTTCTTGTGTTTCAGTCTAGCTGGCATTCTTTCTGCCTCCTGAATGGTTGCCTGGTTTTCATTCTTTAAGCTGGGAAAGTTTTCCTCTTAAGAATTCCCTTACTATCTTTGCCATTGAAATTTTTGTTGTGTCTTGTTCAGGTAGTTCAATTATTCTAATGTTGTTCCTCTTCATAACATCAGACACAAGTCTCCTGGTTTTTTTTATCAGCTTCTCTGATTATCTTATTTGACTGACTTTCCATTTATTGATGTCTGCCTGGTTACCCTCTAGGTCATTGGGATGATTCTCTGCCTCCTCAAGTCTGTTGGCAAAGTTTGTGAATTTGCTACAAATTTTTGTTATCTTGTCCTCTAGGTTTTGTATTTCTCTTTGTAGCATGGCCTTTATGTCCTCTATCATTTCAACCTTTTTCTGTATTGTTTCCCTCATATCCTGTTTGGCTCCAAGCAGTATTCTGAAGCTTTCTTTCTGTGGCAGATCAATATCTGCATTTTCTGTGCATGTTGTTAAATCTAAGACTTCTTTCGACAATGCCTTTTTTTTAATCCTGTTTTTTTCATTCAGGTTATTGGAATTGATTGATGTTTGTGTTGTGTAGTTTAGAGGCACCCAGCACAATTTTTCAGAGTTTTAAGCAATGGATACTCTCTTTGGGAGGCTTGTAGAATTGCTTCTTCGAACTGCCTGCAGCTTATTGCACTGTGGGGCCAGGGCACCACTTTGTCTTCCTGTAGTTTCACTCTTTCCCTAGCCAACCAATATTTTGTTATCTGGAAGTTGAATGGTACTTTCAGGGGATGCTGATTGGCTGGTTATGAAACCATGAGAATGGTGCTGAACTGGATGATCTCACAGGAAGCTGTGGTGGTGTGGCTCACGGTGGCTTATGTTGTGCTTCAGAAGGCATTTGGGGAAGCCTGGTGTAACTAGAGTTTCTTGGAAAGCAGTTGGGTCTGCCTGCTTTGGGGAAGAGCTCCTCAGATGGTGGGTGAAATTGTGCTAGTTTGCTAGTTGCTGCATATGTCAGACAGAGATTCCAGCAACAATATGCATTGGTTGAATGTTGACAGAGCTGCCTTAGGCTGTTTTTGGCACTACAGTAGGCGGGAGGAAGTTCCCTCAGCCACACAGGACTATGGAGGAGAGCAGGGGCTCCCCTAGCCATGTGGACCACTGTGGAAGGTGGACAGAGATACCCCCAGTCAAGTGGACCACCCCAAAGGACAGGCAGGACTTCCCCTAGCTGCTTAAAAGGCTTTGGAGGGTAGGCATGAGTTTCCTTTCAGTTGAACATGGACAGGATTTCCCAAGCCCTGCATCATGCCACAGAGGAGGTGGGTGGTATTTCCCCCAGAGCTTAAAGTGCTGTGGAGGATCGGCATTAATTCCCCTGTGGCAGAAGTGCTATTTCACGGGGTGTACAGTTTCTCAAACTGGTGAAGAGCAGGAGTAATTGTCCTGGTGAAGGGGAGTGGTCTGGAGGCTGGCAGTGGTGTATGAGAAAAAAAGGAGTTAAAAAAATAGCCCGCTGAGAGGGGGTGGGAGGGGCATGGTAAAAGAGGAGAAACAAAATTATATATTTGAGCCCTGATTGCCTCATTGTCGGGATGTAGGGGTTTCAACCCTCCCCAGAGGCAGCAGCAAACTGTGGCTGTGATAAAGTCCTTGGGCTGGCTGAAGGAGCCCGGTTCTTGCCAAGACTGTGGCAGGGGTATGGTTAAACCCAAAGCTCACAGCTCCTCAAAACCTAGTGGATCTGTACCTTCCTACATTTGTGATGCTCCTCCTGT
This sequence comes from Nesogale talazaci, assembly GCA_004026705.1. Classification (NCBI taxonomy): domain Eukaryota; kingdom Metazoa; phylum Chordata; class Mammalia; order Afrosoricida; family Tenrecidae; genus Nesogale; species Nesogale talazaci. Next base: position 30,011 of record PVJH01005646.1, on the reverse strand, counting down.
GACCCAGCAGTATGGGATTTCCCTCTCAGTGACTCTTCTGTGCTGATTTCGGCTGAGTTCCTCTGGTATATGTTGCCATCTTGCCAGAAGTCCCAACCATCTTTTTAACTAGAGGTTTTATTATATATTCATTATATTTAAAAATGGAGAATGTGAAGATGCAGGAGGGTTTCTAATGCAGGAGAAAATGATTCGATTTCTTCTTTTTACTAGAGATGAAAAAAGACCTTTTGTATTGTGAATTTGGTTGAAGTTTACAGAGCAGATGATCAGTTCTATATTAAATGATTTACGTACATCATTTCATCTCATTCATTGTAATCCCCTCAATGTAACATCTCTCATCCCAACTCCTCCATGTTTTCTGTCTCCTTCTTTCCTAAGTCTTATGAACTTTATCCTTGGGTTATTGCTTCCCCTTTGATCCCAGAGGTGGATAATTCTAAGATTCATATACTTCAATAGGATTATTGTTCCCCTTATAGTTATTCAGTTTCATATTTGAAGGAGCACCATGGTTTATCATGTTGATGGTTCCACAAGTCTCTAGCTGCTCAGTACACCTGGTCTCTTTCATGAGTGTGAATTTTGTTCCACATTTGTTCTAACATTTTATCTATGATGTAATGCAACCCCTTTCAGAGCAGTTGGTCATGGTAGCTATGTAAGTGGACCTTTTCATTTAAAGATGCCCCAAGAAGACTTCGACATATGTTATTGAAAGAAATTATCTTTAGTTATTCACTTATCAGTGAGACTTAATCAAGCATGTTTTCTGTGGAATAAACCACTGCATGTAGGAACTGAAACTTTAGTAGCAAAAAGCAATACTTTTTGACTAATTTTCTTACAACCAGAGCCTCCCTAAAATCAGATAGAGTAAAACTTTGGCTCCTTTACTCCAGACCCATCATTAGGAAAAACCAATCTCTCAAAAAGGACAACATGCTTGGTAAAATGGGGAGCAAAAATGAGGGAAACATTCAATGGGATGGGCTGACTCAATGACCTTAAACATATCAATAATCTTGAAGTTAATGTAGATCCGGCAATGTTTTGTTCTGTTTTATGTATGGTCACCATGAGTCTGAACTGACTTGATGGAAACTGACAATAAGAATATTTCATGACAAGTGCAAGCTGACCAAGTTTGAGTATCACTTTCTGTTTAAGATCTCTGGAGTTGCTGGTCATAGAATTCTAACTCAGTTTACAGATATGAAATTAGGTTTTATTGAAAGTATTTACATAGGACATTGTTCACTACAGGTGGAATATGTTGTAGGTGACATTCCAAATATATTTACATACGTTTTAAAACAACACATGCTAACTGACCACCGATTCCTCTATTACTCAAGACTATAAGTAAATATTCATTTCACAATCCACCTTTTCCCTTTTGCCAGGCAAGATGAACTAGCTCGTGGCTGTTTGGCTTTCACACATCTTTGCATGAGTAGAATTTGACTGAGTTTCCCCTCCTTGGTTCTTTTTCCAGGCATATCCTGGATCAGGCCTTCCCACTTCCAACCCCTCTGTACACCCTGCCATTGTTAATCATCATAGGAGCTCCTTAAGGTTGACTGAACGCTTTGTTACTACATCGTATTTTTCCTTCCCCAAACCTTCAGAGCTGGCGGTATGCGTTTTACCCTCTTCATAAGAAAGGGAGGCTGAATTTCAGGAAGTGAATGATTTTCCTATGGATTCCTAGGAAGGAAGGCAGCTGAGAACTGAAACTGAAGTTTTCTGACTCCAATCCCAGTTGCCATTGAGTTGACTGCCTCATGACAATCCCATGAGTGTCAAAGGATAACTGGGCTCCACATGGTTTTCAATGACTGATGCTCTGACTGGAGATCTCACGATTTTCTGTTGAGGTGCTGGGAGGCCCTGAATCTTCAATTTTTTGGTTAGCAGCTAAAGATGTTCAAGATTTTCAGTGCCCAGGGACTGACCCCAAGTCCACTCTATTTCATATCAATGTCCCCATCAGGCATGCTTCATGATCATTCAGTTGGCAAAAAGGGAACATTGAAGCCCTGTGCCTGGGCCTGCTATCCCTGCATTTTCTGGCCAGGTTGCTGGCACATCAGTTGCCTAAATAACTTTCTGCAGCTACAGGAGTGCGGTGAACTAGACAGTTTTCTAAGTCCATGGAGAACCTACCCGCTCCTGCCAATGACTTCGGAAAAACTTGGGGACCCATTCTCTAATTGGTTCGGATTAATAGGGAGTTCCATGACAGGGTAATAAATCAGATTTGATACCCAATCAAGACTAGCTCTGGTCAAAGGGTTGTGCCAGTGTTTATGCTAGTCTAGCTATAAAAATTTTTATTAAATGGAAGACCTTGGCTAATGGCCGAAGTTAATCCCTGAAGACATTGCTATTTTGCTTTCATAATATCCCTTTTGTCCTTATTTTACTGGGAATGTAAGCTTTCTACCCAAAGTAATACTGATATTATGGGTGGCAACTTTTTACACTTGCTGACTTCCTGATCTCAAGTTCTACCTACCCATTGTCGATTTGGTCCTGTAACTCAACATCAGTCACACTGATAACCTGCATCTGGAGATTAGTCAGGGCCTACTGTGATATAAATACTACCGGCAAAGTACTTGAAGGCCCTACTTTTAGGAAGAGGCAAATGTACTCAGAAAAATGGAGTTTGGCAAGCGAGGTCTCTAAGTGTGAGGCAGAATTTCACCGAAGGCTATTGGGACTGTTGCATGGGGCACTGATAATTCAATAGCTCTCATCTTCCACGTAAGTGATCTGGGGTTGACCCTCAGACCATGTACTTCATGTAGTTACCATCTGTCTGTCAGTTGAGGCCTGTGAGTCACTGTAGTGAGGAGTAGATTTCAGTGGAACTTCCAGACTAAGATGGACTACAAGAAAGGCCTGATGATCGACTTTTGTGAACCAGCCAATGAAAGTTCTACTGATCACAACAGTCTGCTCTGTAACTGATCATGGAGATGGAGGTGGACAGGGAATCATTTCCTTCCAGTGTCCGTATGAATATATGACCAACTCCATGGAATTCAACAGTATTAACACCTGTGTGGCTAAAAACCCACTACCCTCAAGTTGATTGTCTCCTTAATGACCCTATATGGGGTTTCTGAGACTATAAGTCTTTATGGGAACAGATGGTCTCATCTTTCTCTCTGTGAACATCTGGTAGATTTGAACTGATGACTGTGTGGTTAGCATCCCAACACTATACTATATTGTGGGCTGCTAAGGAGGCATTAATGCGAAAGGGATCTGAGCACAGGAGATGGAGACCATGATCCATAGAAACCAGCATCTGGACACCCTTGCAGTTTTTCCCTCCTATCCCCTACATCCTTACAATTTCAAGTCTGTTGTCAGTTTGGTGACTTGACCCAGATAATCAAGGAAATAAAAGCTGGACTGCTGTCTGCCAATATGGGTATGAGCAGCTGGAATATTTTTATGTTATTTGAATAACTCTCCATTTAAATAGAAAATATTTCAGGATTGTTTTAATTAAAAAGCGAATGTGTCTGCCAGACACAAGTGCAGTGGCTGGTACACAGCAGGAACTAATCACCTCAGACATGCTGAGTTTGAGAGGTGCTGAAAAACCTCCTTGCACATAAACATTCTTGTCACCAGCCCAGTTGTTTTTAGGTGCCGTTGAGTTGATTTTGACCTGGAGATTCCATGTGATAGAGTAGAACAGAGTAGCAGGGCTCCCCAGGCTGCAATTAATCTCTATGGAACAGCCCTCATGCCAGGGAACTGCTGGGGGCTTCCACCTGTCAACCCTTGGGTTGGCAGCTGAGGACTTTATCTTCACATCGCCAGGGCTCCTGCCTGAAGCAGACCCAGACCACATCTGTTCACTGACTTAGGGGCTTTTCTAAAATCGCAAAAGTCCATGGGGTGGCTAACATGTTACTATTTCTTGCTGTACACCTTGGTATAAGAACCCCAAGAAGCCTTGGTGTCGTCTTGGGTTACCCATTGGCCTAACCACAGATCAGAGGTTCAACTTCCTTACCTGCCCCAAGGAAGAGAGATGAGGATTTCGGTGCTGAAAAATCTACAGCTTTGGAAACCCGCCGTGGCAGTTGTACTCTTCCTGAGGGTTTGCACAAGTCGGAATTGACTTGATGGTAGTGATGACGTGAAGCAATGGCCCGAGGAGTCCCTGGGCCGTGCAAAGGGGATCAAAATGCTCTCTTGATAATTGAAAGGCCTGCTCTTCCCTCAAATTTAGCTGGTTTACCTTGGCTCATATTTTACCTGAATGTCAGTGTGGATGAAGTTTCTAACTCAGCTTTTATGTAAGTACCATTTTAGGATCTAGAAAGAAAAACAGAGACTCTACATAAAGTCTGCCTTTTCCTGCTAAGACAGTGGTTCTCAACCTTCCTAATGCCACGGCTTTTTAATACAGTTAATTCCTGGTGTGGTGTTCCTTCAACCATAAAATTATTTTCGTTGCTATTTCCTAACTGTAATTTTGCTACTGTTATGAATCTGGAGACCCCTGTGAAAGGGTCATTCAACCCCCAAAGGGTTCATAACCCATAGGTGGATAACGGCAGCTCTAAGACCTTAGGGTCCTGAATTCCGGGGTAGTGGAAGTGGTTATCATACTTAATAGCTTACCGAAAGGCTGGAGCATCAAGTCTACCCAGAGGGACCTCACAAGAAAGGTCCGATGAGCTACTTCAGAAAATCAGCCAAGGAAACTGTGGAGTACAGTTCTTCTCTGACACAGAAGGCTCCCGGGTCAAGATGGACACTGTGGCAACTGGCGGATTTAACCTCAGGGCTCAGTGCTTCTGCTCATAGAGTGTTTGCTTTTCACTCACAGAAAAGAAAGGTTTACAAGAGGAGGTCCTGAGGTCAGAAAACACCCTTATTCACTGTCCTTGAGTCGATTCACATTCCTAGGGAACCCCTCTGGGTTTCTGAGACAATAACCCATTGACAGGAGCATAAAGCTTAATCTTCCTCCTGAGGTGCTGCTGGTGCTTTAACTGCCAACCATGTATCTTGCGGCCCAACGTGTAATCATGACACCACCAGGGCGCCTAGAAAATGCCCTTGGTTGTATTTCCCTCCTTTGGCAGTAGTTGGGTCACAAATTGTGGGTTGTTCATTTTGTTTTGATATTTCCAGAGCCACTTTGCTCTCCCTTCTTCTTGAAAACAGGCTGGCAATCTCAAGTGCCTTGTGAACACAGATATATAAATGCTGGAGTTTAACAATCATTAGCATTTAAATCCAAGTAAATTACAAGGGGACCCAGGTTCCAGACGTGGGATGGAGTTCACGATCAGCTGTACTACACTGAGACAGGACTGATTTACCCAACGAAACTCATTCTTAACAGGTAGCACAGGAAGAAAGCAAGCACGCATCGCACATTTTAGGGAACACCTGCTGCATTTAACCGCATAGACTTTTTACAGTCTTTCACTGAGTTGGTCTGCTAGACGTAAACAGGGGGCCACTGGCTAGATGACCGAGGTCTCAGTCTGCAGGAACGACTGGGCGCGAGAATTCCGGTGGAACTGCAGGGCACTTTCTGAGCCATTTCGAGAGATGGACGAGGTATGGACTCTGTAATCCCCGCCCATGGACTGGTTGGGACATAAATTTCGCCATTTTCGTTTCAGCTCACACTGCACCTGGGAGAGGTAAGGGAGACAGTGTAAATGCAATGCTAGAAGTGGGGGCATCAATGGGTGACCACCGCAATTGGATAAGTCATTCGTTTTCCCCTTCTGTCCACTAATGGACACAGAAACTAGGTCTGACTTCTCTTTCCATCCCAATCAGATGGATAGTAAAGATGGCAGTGTTGGAGAAGAGAGTTACAGCCTCAGAATAGAGAGACCCCCACGTGGGGCACCCTCACTAATGAATGGGTAATGACAACTGTATTACTTAAAACCTCATTAACGTAAGACGGAAGCTTAGATACCAACAATGTGCGGTAGCTAATTGACATTTTCAGAAAAAGGTGCCCATAGAAACTGGAGGTGAATGGATTGTGCTTTAGAAGAACTTGCCTGCAGTTGCTTTCTTGCTGCAGCTTAACATGGAGGATTTCCCTCCCCCCCATCTCATGAATTCAGATGCATAGCAACCCTGTACCGGGCTTCTGAGGCTATATGGGAGCAGGCAGCATTATCTTACTCTTTCAGAATGGCTGGTGCAGGGGTTGGCAAACTCTTGAGACTGAAGAACCAATCCTGTCCCTCTTAACAACTTTAAAATCACTCAAGAACCTTAAATATATTTTTCCAAACCAAGGAAATCACCATGATCTGAAATAATAACTTAAATATTTTCAGTGATACTTCAGAGCCCCATGTGCACACTGAAAACCACCACATATGGCTCATGAGCTGCGGTTTGCCGACCACTGGGCTAGTGGGTTTCAACTACCTGCCTTGCAGTGAGCAGTCCAACCCCCACCTGACAGCAGCACCAGGCTCCACAGCAGGGGTATTCCCCATAAGGTTTAGAATTATTGAGAGAGGTAAGTGTAGGAGCTGCTCCTACCAATCTGAGAGAGAACAGATGACTGGCTCAGCTCTACCTGAAATATGCTCGTGAACCTTACATACCAGGCAAGAAAAAGCTAGTACTGAGAGAATGGAGGCTGGGAAGGGTGAAATAAAGATTTAAAGCCAACAGTAGGGGACAAGATATATGTACAGGTCCCCTCAATCAAGGATGTCACAGTAGCTGTGGGAGAGGTATTTGGGAATAGGAAAGACTTGGGGAGCTAGTGCAGAAGAGACATCCCCAGTCCAAAGTCACAAGCAACAGGTCTAGTCCCAAAAAGGTCTCACATTCCCTACTGCCTGTCTAGGGAGGTCCGGCTGTATTCACCTCTTTGATCCCTCACATTAAGACACTCTGAGAGAAGGGATGGTTACACCACACTCAGTTGGTGGTTTTTCTGGGTTTGAAATTTCCTGTTATTAATGGTGGGTTGGGGATGGCATTTGAGGCTCCACTTGAAATTAAAAATCAAGTAAAGGAGGGAAGATAGTTTGAGTAAAAGCATTTCATACTGGTGGACCAGAGAGAATATCAAATTACTAGCTAGAGGCTCACCAAAGGGTAGTGTTCCTGTGGTTTCAACAATGTAATCTTGGAAAAGGTAACCAGAACTCAGACAGAGTGATGGCTATAGGCTGTTTGGGTGGTGCAAATGGATAAGGCCTCAGTTAGCATCTGCAAGGCTGGTTTTCCAAACCCATCCAGAGGTGTCTCAAAAGAAAGGCTTGGTGATCTTCCAAAAAGTTAGGCACTGACAACTCCGAAAAGCACAGTTCTCCTCTGACACCCTTGTGGTCACCAGGAGCTTGGATGAACTCTGGTAATTTTTACAAAATGGACAACGGCACATTTTGGAGCATGCTGTGTATTAAACAATACAAAGCAGTAATCCAGAAACTTGCTCCTGGGCGGCTTGGCTTATGTGGTTCTTGAGATCCCTGGGGAATTACAAGTCCAAGAAGAGGGATCTGTCATCAGCACATGCAAACTCTCTCCTTTCCCTTCCTTGAAACAGATCAAGTTAGGGGTCAAGCAGCCAGTGAGGGAGTATCAATAGTGTCAGGGTCCTTTGTCATGACCCAGCCTCGAAAGGGACCTACAGAAAAACTGGGAACTCGACATGGCAGATTATGGAGAACAGAACAACAAGAGATCAACCTTCTGTAAATGGATGGGGAAGGTGATCAGAAAGGTGGGCCTACGTGGTTGCCAGAGAATCGAATCTGGCTTTCTGTGATTTGGGCAGAGAGGGTCATCCACTGCCCAGGCAGGAAGGGCGGTGAGAGAGAGAAAGAGAGAGAGAGAGAGAGAATGAGAGTTGTACTCTATGCCCTGGACTCTGGTCTGGTGGGTTCTCTTTGATGCCAATGATGGCAGCTGATGGGGTGAAGCATTTCAGGATCTGTGTTGGAAATTGATGCATTTCCTTGCTGAGGGCTGACAAAGCACTTACTTCGCTGTTGAGAAAACAGTAAAGCACCGCCACAACCAGGCCCTGCAAACAAGAAAGGGACATCAGAGAGCGCAGAGTCAACGGTGGGGCAGGGCACAGACCGGACCTTCACCGGCCTACCTGGAATGATCCCATGCACAACTCGAACAGGATCTGGTATTGGGAGGAGATGCGAAATGGAAAGACGGCAAACACCATATAGTGAACCCCGAACAATGGGATGAGCAGCAGCGTGGACTTGGCCAGCCTCCTATGGCAGAAGAGAGAGGACATCGAGTTTTATGAGTGAAGGACGCCAGGATGCATGCATGAATTCGTTTTAAGAAGCTGAATTTTAGTCACTGAGACCTAGGATTCCCCTTGCTTTTGTATGTTCACCTGAGACCCCGCCCCAGCATTTACCTCTCTAGAATTTTAAGCAATATTCTACCCCAAATCCTTCACATTAGGACGAGAAGGAGCAAACAGCATGATAAAAATGACATTGCCTCACAAGGTATAAAGCTCTTACAAGAAATCTTGGAAAGTACACTGTGGACTGTAAGGAGTGGATTCTACCATCCCACCTGCAATTGTTTTTAACAGCTAAAACCAAGCACCAGCATTTTAAGGTCAGAGGCCAATTTTAGTTCCAGATCAAAGGAGCCGACAGGTGAAATCCCATTAGAATAAATGATACCAAGAAATAATCTTTAAGGCTCACCTACTTTATAGGTCCTGGCAGGTAGCCCAGGAAAGCACTCCTTTGTGGGTCTAGTGATAAATCAATTCTGTAGAATCAGGTAAATGGCATGGAATGTAAGTTCTCTGCCCATCAAAGCATTATTACCTTGCCTAGCAAAGAAGGAGATTTTCTGCTCATTGTGTATTAAAAATAAAGGAGCAGAACTAAATCTCTGACTTCCCTGTAGCTTTACTTTCGAGTCTTCTTTTGTTTTCTCTTCCCACCTCCACCCACAACAACCTTCCACATGTGTACCACATTGGGACCCTCATGATGCTCAAAGGTCTCACCTTTAAGTGATTCTCAGAATCACCCGGCTACGTCCCAGATGACTAGGCAACCCCACTCAGACTTTTGGGTTTGGTGGTCTGTGGGAAGAAGCATTGCTATCACTTCCCAGATCTGGTCCCTGGGGACCACAATTCAAGGCCAACTGGGCTGTGCCTGTCTCTCATTCCAGCTATTCCAGACCGTGGAGATGGGACATAAGTTTTGATTGTTAAAGAACACAAAATAATACAATAAATAAACAGTCTCCCCCCACTCCTCAGTTGATTCCAATGTGAGGCCAGTGAAAACTACTTATTGGACTCCTGGGTAAGGCTATTGGTAAGCATTGGGCTACTAACTGTAGGTCAGAGGTTCAAACCCACTAGTTACTCTTCAGAAGAGAGATGAGGCTATCTGCTTCCACAAACTCTAAATAGCATCAGAAACACTATATAGATTATGAGTTGGAATCCACTCAGTGGCAGTGGGTTTGGGTTTGGGGTGCTCCCGTATAGCCAGTGAACAGCAGTGACGGCATCTCGGGGGAATTCCTTCACCTGCTGCTATAGAGTCTATTCTGACCCCTGCTGACCATATACGACAGAGAGGAACTGTTCCACAGGGCTCTGACACTGGGACCCTTCACAGGAGCAGACAGCCTACTGCCATGCAGACTCCAGGGATCCACCCCGACTCAATCAGAGTTGTCATTTCACAAGACATTTCATTTAACAAGATGGGAATACAGGATGGAGAGGCACTGCCAAGCCACATGAGTGCAAATCTAGTTATGGTCTCAAACCGTTCAATCACATAAAACCTCAAAGCCAAACTCACTCTCCTCGAGTTCATTCTGACTCCTGGTGACTCCCCAGGACTGGGCAGAACTACCCCTTGGGGATTTCTGAGACTGTAACCCTTTACTCGAGTAGGAAGCCTCAGCCATCTTCGGGGAGTGGCAATGATTGAGGGATGGCAACAGACATGGATGCCTCTCTGCTCCCACCTTGTCTCCCCCACATTAAAAAAGAGTCACTGATTTTGAAAAATGCGTTATTGAAGCACCTGCATCAAATCCAGCCTTCGTAGGTTGGGAATGTGTTCCTTTCTCCCACGAGCCAGCAGAGAATGTTCTGTGTAGTCATAATAAGCAAGATTTGCCCCACAATTGAAAATCTGCACAAGCCCCAGGAGGCATGACTGTTCTGCCAGCAGCAGCCTGCCTCGTCAAGGAAGGCTTGGCCATCAACAGATGTACTGCTGCCATCACATTTACTGTTATAAGCCCCCCTTGGACTTGTTGCATGAAACAGCTCTGTGCCAGGTGAGCCTGGTGAAGAAAAGTCGGGGCTCTGTGGGGAGCTCTGACCTTTAGTTAAATGTTAGCAAGAGCACCTGCTTCGACCTCCATTACTAATTTAAGCTCGTGATTGCAGTCATCTCTGAAAAAGGCTTTCGTGAGCCTCTTTGACTCTTGGACCCCAACCACAGAGGTTTAGTTACTTCTCCGAGAAGACAGTTGTACGCAGAGGACACACACGATGTGACCCAGAAGGCAGTTTTACAGTGCTCTTTTCCTTTTTCATTAACTCGGGAAAAGATCAGATTCTATGATCCCCATTTAATTTTGTGTTCAAAATGAAAGCATCCATCTCTAAGAGCTGCTCGCCGAACACATCCAAAACACCCAAAGAAAAGGTCAGCAGAGAAGCAAAACAAGATTTATAGGAAACCGGAAATGCTTTCGGAATGGCAACCATCAATCAAGCATGATCGTATCCCTTCTTTCCCTTTGGCTGCGAAGGCACTGGCAGGTTTCAGAAACTGGCTGGGCTTCACACCTGAGCTTTCCAAATGTCACATGGGATGGCTGATTACTGTATGTAGTCATGACTTCCAACAAATGCAAGTTGTGAACAACTACACTTAAGGCCATATAGGATACAGCAGAACCGTCTGTGAGTGTTTCTAAGCCCATAAATCCTTATAAGGACAGAAAGCTCATTTTTCTCCCAGGGAGGGGCTGGTGGATTTAAACTGCTGAGCCTGCAATTCACAGCCCAACAAGTAAGTCTCTAAGCCACCATGACCCCGGGCGGTTCGCTTAGTAAGTGTTCTTCCCTTCCTTCACCTACTGAGTGGATGTGATGACCACCACTTTCATGTGATCATTCAGCCAATATGGCGTGGTAGTAACATTGAGGTAGATGCTTAAGACAAACACACAGCTCTGTCTGTGATGAGGAAGACAGAATTAAGTCTAAAATAGAAATAGGTGTGGCCAAGGAGAAGACGGATTACATAGTAGGGAAGTGAGAAAAACACTGAAATAAATATGTTGACTAAAAAGGACACTCTAGCAGTCAATGAGTAAAAGAGAAGGTGCTCAAATGTAATCAGCACAGAAATGCTAATGTCACTGTTGGCTGGACACTTAGCTAGCTGGATCTCTGACACATGTAGATTGAATGTAAATTAGTAATGAATATTCTCCTAGAATTAAATGAGGGAAAAAGAGGCCATTCCGTGGATGCCTGTTTATCCAGACTACAATCCCCCATCTCTGCAGAATTAACTGTAATCCCGAGGATTACCCTGAAGGGGCAAATAAAAGGTGGCTATTCTTTTCACTCCTCAGATAAGCATTGAAGTCTTCCTCAAAGTCAGGTGCTTCCCATTTTTAGGGCACCTCAAGTTCAGTGAAAAAGAGCTTCCATGATCCCAAAGCTGTATCATTTTAAAAAGCATATTAAAAAACAACGAAAACAAACCAACCCCCCTGAAATCATGTTGATTTTTGAGGTGCAGGGACCTGATAGGACAAAACAGAACTGCCTCCAGGCTTTCTGCTTCTTTAAAGAGTCACAGTCTCAGAATTCCACCGGACCAGTACTGTCCTATTCTAAAGGGTCCCCATGAGTCAAAACCAACTTGGGCCAATGCTTTCAGTTTTTAGGTTAATCTTTACAGAAGCAGACTGCCACCTTGTTCTCCCATGGAGCAACTGGTGGGTTTGAACTGCGGATCTTTTGGCTAGCAGTCAAACACTTAACCACCGGGCGAGCCATCAAGGTTCCTGCTAAATGCATACTCACTTATATTGTGACTGGTCATTGCCGCCGACATCTGGTGATGTGAGCTTCTGTAGTAAAATTCTTACAATACTAATAAAAAGGATAAAGTTGACCTGTACAAAAAGAGACAACATATTTGGACCCAATTTTCTTCTATAGAGAACTAGAAAACCTCTCCAGCGCCAGGTTGGGTGGCAAGAGATGTGGCCGGCTGACTCCAGTTCTCTGGTCTCTGTCCCATGGCTAAGAGTCCACCTCCCCTAAGCCCTGAGACTGGCCTTAGGTAAACCACCCTTAAAAAAAAAAACACAAATCCCGTTACTCTATGACAAGGACTTAGTTTCCTCTGTAAGTTGGGTCTGGACATTATTCCCTACCCTGAAACAACGTATTTTATAACCTCAGGTGGCAGCAGTGTGAGTAAATTCATTTTGAAACGTGAAATGGACAAATGGAAATCCAATTTAGACCTACAGTCAAACATACGTAGTCAACCCAACCTTGATTCCCCCAGAGAACACAGGAATTCTTCTGGGCTCTCTGCAGCCTCCTCCTCCCTCAAGTGCTCCTTGATTCTCAAAAGAGGCATCACGTCACCAAGGTGAATTGAGTTGACATGAAGATTGAGTTAAAATAGTTGGGACAGCAGTCACACTCCACCAAAATTCTTCTCTCAAAAGACCAAATCAAATGGATATATATATATATATATATATATATATATATATATATATACTCATTCTCTGCGCAATTGGATAACTCATGTTTCAATGCAAAAATTACTTACTATAATAGAAGTTACAATGGGTGTTCGTATAACCCACCAGGGAACGCTGTGCTCATTTGTATCCCAGCAACTATTGAAAAGAGAAAGAGAATTATCAGTGATTTCACTGAGTAAAGCAAGTACATAAAAGTGTTCTGCCTGTGCACTAATCAGTGACACTGGGCCTGCAAAGTAAAACATGCTCTCCTCTCCCCAGCAGAAGCCGTTTCATTGGGTTCTGCTATGGTATGCTTTCTGACCTCTTTTCTTCCTGTGTGATACAAGCTCAGTGACGCTGCATTTTGAGCATGACCTCCTGCAGGGTTTAAGAGGTTGTAAATCTTCACAGGAGCAGATAGCTTGACCTTTCTACACTTACCCAATAGCATCACCAGGGCTCCTTTACAATGAGCCCCAGTAGTTGATTTTTGTTTAGATTTATTCTTTCTAACAGGATTGTCTGCTGATAAAATAAATGAAACCGAAGTAAATACCAGAAGGCAGGGAGGAAGAGCAAGTGACATTTCATGATCCATTAATTTGGGTGGAACCCCTAAGTGATTCCAATGGCTCATTGGCCCAGCTGCTGGCCAACTGACTGCAAGTTCAAATCCACCCCCAGTGAGAAAGGCTTGATGAACTACTCTAAATTCAGTCATTGACAATCCCGTGGAGCACAGTTCTGCTCTGACGGTGTTTGGGGGTTTCATTATCCAAGTGAGCTTGATGACAACTGGTTTTATTTTTGCTAGCTTGCAAGCCTGTCTTGGTTAAGGTGCATGCTGGCTCCTGTTCCCATCACACATAAAGGGATGCTTTTTACTTTCCATGAAAATAGCATGTTTCTTTTCACCTGTGAAGGAATTTGTACCTGGACCTTAAAAGAAGGTTTAAGCACTGTCCCAAGGATAATACAGGCAGATGAAGCCAGGAAAATTGGGTCTATAAATACATGTTCAACTTTCTTTTCATGTAATGGTTGTATCCAGGAAGCTGATGTAGACTGTTCATAAAATGCTCCTGTTATTCCCACCCCTGTGTAATGTGATTGATACACCGCTCAATAATGGGTGGAGTGTCTCAGACTTTCAATCTTCAATGGAAGGCCCATTTGGAAACCCACTCAGGCTCCTGGTGAACAAGGCCCCGTGGAGCCTGTGGGCAGGCAAGGGATCAAGGGGACACCTGAGCCTGCTCAGCTCTGCTGTTCGTGCCAGCCCAGTGTGGTGGACTCTGAAGTTGACTGTGGATGCATTAAGCGGGGCTCACTGAGACCAGAAGAGCCATTGCATGATTGCATGAGCCTCCAACAGCCAAGATATAGAACCCAGCACTAAATCAACTGGACTTATTTGAAGTCATCATCCTTTGGGGTGACCTGCTACTCAGAAGTAGTACTCACAACTGCTTTCTGGGAATAATTTCAAGGCACCAGAGTCACCTGGCAGTCCAAGTGCTTGGGGACACAAAGCAGCAAGACACTGGGTGTGCTCCAGTGGGATTTTCTTCTTCTTTTTTTAAAAAAATTGGGGGCCCTGAAAGCTCTTATCACAATCCATCCGTCCGTCCACCCATCCATCCATCCATCCATCCATCCATCCATCCATCCATCCATTGTGTCAAATACATTTGTACCTATGATGCCATCATGCCTCTCAAAACATTTTCTTTCTACTTGAGCCCTGGGTCTCAGCTGATTTCTCCCCTGTCCTCTCTCTCATGGACTCTTGATAATCCACAAATTATTATTTTTGGTATTTTATTCTTAAGACAGAGATATTCATGAGAGCAATTCTGAGGTAAGCATACTCCCACTTGCCATTTTACCTTGGTCGCCATCAGGCTGAGTTCAGGGACCATTTGATCCAAGTTACCAAGCCATTTTATGGTCTCTTTTCTTTCTTTTTTTATGGTCTATTTTCTTTAGTGGAAATTGTCCCTCCTTCCCCTTTTATGCCTGGCTTGTTACAATCAGACCTATCTCACATCCTAGTTTTTACGTGAATCTTCCTCTAAATACTTCGCCACCAAACCCTTCTTCCTGGATGCGAGTTTCAGTGCCTCTCCACATTACTGATTGTTCAAGTAATTCTGCTAAGGTAATTCTCCTATTGGCTGGCATTGCCTCTTGCCTTTCTATCCAGAGTAAGTTATCTTTATTTTTCTGAAGGATTGATTATTGGGCAGCACTTCATAAGCATTGCTTGTCCTATTTGAAAGGGAGTGATACTTACTCTTTGTCTTCTAAAAGGAGCCTGGTCACAGTCCATATCACTATGCAGACAGCGGGGATGCCTGTGAAGAGATGCCCCATTATGCACAAAATCAGAATGGGCTGACTTGAAACCAATATGCCTTTTCCTTAACTCAGTCTGGCTGAGGAAAATGGCTTGTTGACTACAGCATTAAGTGGAAATTCTAGTTTAAAGTCTTCATCAACATATACAAGTTGCATCCAAGTTTGATTAAGTAGCAAACGCAATTAAATATGTATGTGATAACTGATAAGAGCTTGAGAGGCATCATTCTACATATTAAGCATTTGGACTGAAGACCATAAAGTTCAAATGTTTAGAGAAGAGATATTGTGGTTACTGACATTGTAGCAGCCAGAAGGAATTGTCTATGGTGTTGACCTCTTCACTGCTAATGTGCAGTGTTTACCAACATTTTCCAGCTAAAAGAGAATCCGAGTGAGTGGCTTGCTCTCTAGCTTTCCCTAGGAGATGGCATGCTATTCCTTCTCCTCGTTTGCCTCTATCTTGTCCCTCTCAGCAAATGCCGGGCTAGGATGAAGGAAGAGGGATAAACAATAGTGCTACTTCGTAGACTCTCAGGTCACAGTTTGAGTTTGGGGTCAAGAGTGGCCAGGAGTGTGAATTGAAAGCAGTTTAAAAACAGGTTCCGAGTTAAGAGAAAGTTAAAGGGTTGGCTGCAGGAAGAACCTTAGAAGTCCTAGAAAAACTTTTCCCGAAATGCATTCTATGGGGTCAGCAAAGATTGTATTGGCTGGGTCTGGTGGGATAGGAGTTAGGAATCTGAGACTCTTGTGAGTGATGGGAGGGGTATAGGGAAGGGTGACGAGGAGGGGTATCGCATCAGGGTGTCTGGTCCAGGAGTTTGGAGCACAAACTTGAATGCCCAAAGCTCAGTGTGGCAGAAGCCACAGACACACACCAGTCCCGGGGACAGAGGGCCGAAGCACGCCTTTTGTAATCCTTACCCCATCCAATCAGAAGATAGACCAAGAAGTATCTGTGTGGGGAGAAGATATCCACAAGGAGGGTGTGGAGGTACAGTCCTTCCACTAAGAGCCAATAAAAGTTTGCCATGATGCAGTACTGGAAGAACACCAAACTCAGCTTGCAGCCAACCTGGAATATTACAAACAACAAGAGAATGTGGTCACATTTGGATAAGAATAGCTTATGGCAGACAGGGCTGCTCTGGTGCATAATGCACTCTCATATTTGTATAAGGACTCAAGGACAAATCAGGGAGCTGTCACAGTAAGGGAAGTGATTAATACAGTGGCGAGGGCGTTGCCTGAAAACAAAATGTGTGCTATGTTAGAGGAGGTCCTTTGTATATACACAACACCCCAGAAGAGTATTTACAGAGTGCTTTGAACTTACAGTAAGATAAACATAGGGAGAGAGAGGCAAATGTAAATATCCATCCCTAAGAATAGTGAACTCATAAGTTTTGGAGTGAACTGCTGGAAGGTTTTACTAAACATTGAGATTTTAGCACACTTGCCTGACCTCTTCATTCCCCTCTCTCTACCTTGTCTCTCTGAGGGGCACCGAGCTTCTTGAAGGGGGCAGGAGTTCTCTAGGGATGAGTAAGGGTGATGGTTGAACAATATATTGAGTGTATTTGACATCGCTGAACTGTACCCATGATGACTGTTGATGCGGCCAGGGTTGCTACCTCTTTACCACAGCTAAAGCAATGACTGAACACAAAAACTGGTTGACAAAGGATATGGAAAACACAACAACACTATATGGGGCAGTTAATTTCTGTAGCATAGATATTAGAGATAAAAACAAGGAAAAAATGATATAATTTGGAAAAGGACCATGAAGTATTGAGGCAGTCATATGCTCACCCCAGGCAGCATGTCTCAAATCATGGCCCATGAGCCGTGCTATTGCTGATTCCCATTTCTGAGGTAAGTGTCAACTGTCCCAGATTTTTGGAATGCAATCTAGCAATATATTTCTGACAGTTTAAAAATAGATCTAACCTTTGATCCAACCATTTCACTCTTGCATTCCACCTTCCAGGATATCTATTGTTATTTATTGCAAAATATAACCGAGCTGTTTCAGATCCTGAAGAAACAATTGGATCTAACATGCAAGCCCTTTTTAGAACATAGCCATGAAACACAGCACTCAAGGTCTATGCTTTAGAGCATCTTGGCATTTAATTAAGGCATGTGCATTATTTAGGAAATGGTTACATAGAGAATATGCCATCAAGTCAATTCTCCCTGAAAGCCACTGTATGTATTACAAAGTAGAAATGTTTCCTAGGGCTTCTGGGACTGGAATCCTTACAGTCACGAAGTTGACCATTTGCCAGACTTTTTCTTCTGAGGAACCAGGAGGTTGGTTTGAATTGCCAAACTTTAAATAAGCAGACTATGAAACGGCTTGCATCACCCTAGTTCCTTTGATATTAGGTGACTGTTAAAAGAAGGACATAGAGCTAGGCTAGTTGATTCTGACCGATTTCTATGCTATAGCAAAAGAGAGGAAGAAACAGTACTGTGTTAGTCCTGGCAGACTAGAGAAACAAAATCATAAGCATGCATATATGTATAAGAAAGAGGTTTATATACAAGAGCAATTGAACATTGAGAAAACATCCCAGCCGATCCCAGTCCAAGATCATAAGTCCATATATCCGATATCAATATATAAGACCTCTTCAGACTCACAAAGCACATGCAAGGATGCCAGGACAATCACAGGCCAGTGGGTGCAGAGTCTTGTGTATCCAGTGGTGATAGAAGCATCTCAGCACTGGCAGGTGTCTGTCGGTGGCTCCTCCAGTTTCCAGGGCTCAGGGTCTGTTAGCAGGCTGCCATGTGTCTTGTCAGCTGCAATGTCTCCCAGGGAGTGAACCGAAAAATAGTGTCTCCTGCCTCCAAGAAGGAATTGCCACATTTCCCAGAATTCTTAGGAGAAGGCCATGCCCACAGAGGATTCATTGGCTCTCTCCAGATTGACAGGGTAGACTCCATCCCTACACTCTTAACAGTCAAACTGACACCAGATTAGAACACAAGTACATCTTAGGCAGGTGGTAAAAATGGTGGGCCCGGCAGATAAACTATCTAGACCCTCTACAACAGAAACCCTAGAAACCAAGTGAAAAAAAGTGTGGATGACAATACTAAAACCCAGAGTTCCAATGGATCGGCCAACGTAGATCCAATACTGATTAGATGAAGAGACTGAATGAAAAGAGCAAGCAAGGTGGCATATGGGACAGTGGGTTGCCATTTTGAATTATTACAAAGAGCTTCCCATTGGGGCAGGAACTTGATAGCTGACTTGACTCCTGCTCACTCACCCTACATAACCTCCTGATGAGTAGAGATGTGACACCTCCCCATTTACCATGCCCCCTTCAGCACCTGGTCAATCCCTTTCCCCCATATAGGACCACTGTGGTGCTGAATTTCTTTCCCCAGTTCCCTGACCCCCACTTTTTTTCTTTTACATATTTCTCTCTTCCCACCGTGTTGGCATTTCCTTGTATTTATTTTTCATTTTCCTCTCCCACTACCTACGCTTTTCTGTTTTAGTTTTCATTCTGTGGCGTGGACAGCCTACTCCAGCCACCTCCAAGGTCAGGAGCACCTGATCCCTCTGCTTCCACAGGTGCCGTTGTGTGAGTCCGCCTCTGCCCCTGTGTGGTCCGCAGTGGGGGTTTTCATGGAAGGAATGCTGAAGATCCATGGCAGCTGGGCATGGTGGCTAGCTCTGGCTCCAATCCTCTGCTACTTTTTGCGTTTCCTTATCACATTTCTTATTGCTCTTCCATCCCCTAGTACTTTCTTTACAGTTTTTCTTTTAAAGACTGCTTTCCCAATTGGAAGGAAGTCAGAGACCCTTCTCATTTACATCCAGACCATCTGCTGCCCCACCCCCAGTCATCACCATCGTAAATGTCACTAGGTTGACGACAAATAGCAGTGAACATTTGCCCAGCCTGTCTCACCTTCTCTCCATAACCAGCAGCTAAAGACATGCCCACCCTGCTGACAATTACCAACTTCACCAAGAGCCAGGAAGTGAATGACTCACTGCTAGCCAACAAAGTAGATCACGCTACCCAACAGAGTAGCTCACCAGCCCTCCTACCTACCTATATGCCAACTAACCAAAACAAAAATCAGAATGGCGATTCTACACTCAGCCAACCAATGAAGGCACTAACTTCACAGGGGCTAAGGGACGTCTCCCAAATTCCCACATCACTCCCATGGAGCTGATTCTGACTCATAGCAATCTTATGGGGAAGAGGGGAATTGCCCTGTGAGTTTTGGAGGTTCTGGAGGGAGTTTCTGTAAACATTTTCTTTGTTCTTCCATAGAGTAGCTGGATTTTGTGAATAACAAAATTTAACCCAAGGTATAACCCACGATGTCACCAGGGCTCTGCAAGACACACACACACACACACACACACACACACACAGAGGCACACAGACACATACACACACAAAACAACTGTACACGATGGCTCCAACAAAAGACAAACTGGCGGCCCATGGGCCTTAGAGGTAATTTTTTGTGGCCCACAATGCTAGAAATAAGATGAAAATAGAAAAAATTATTATGACGAAAATAGTGCTTAGGGGAGATGAAGGCAATATTGTACACATAATTCCCTCGTTACTCCTTTCATGAAGATGAGTAAAATCACAAAATCTAAGTTGCTTATTTTAGTTGAGTTTGACACCCTTGTCCTAGAAGAATGAGAAGGTCCAAGGTCCAGATTAGAAAAAAAAAAATTCCTTGTTACAACCTTCCTGGCCTTTGACTCACAAATGTAGTTTTCAAGTTTCTTAAACTTCTTCAAAACGAGCCCTTATGATAGTTTCATATGCTTTGAGAAAATCAAGACTATTCTTAGGAATTCCGAAAAATGATCTCCATGATCTTTTGAGCGGACCAATTTTCCTTAAATTGACCTGGTCCAGAAGATCTAATTAGAAGCCAATATTTTAACACCGCCAGGATCTTGAAGTCCTCCTCAAAGTTGATATTAATTCTCTAGTTGTTACCCTGTTTGTGGTGGTGTTTGCTCACCATTTCCTTCCCCCACCTCCTCCTTCCCTAAAGTCCTTCCAGAGCTGTCAGTCCCATTGCCTTATCCACTGGTTTGGTTCCCATGCCTATCTTATAAAGGCAGGCAAAACAACAACAGGGGAGACAAACAAAAAGAAAACAAAAGACTGAAGAAAGAGAGGAAAAAATAAACTTAGCAAAAAACCATGGAAAAGCATACATAATGCCAGGTCTGTCTGCTGACCTTTAGGACTCCCCATGGGTCCTGGGTGCTTCTGGGAACTGCCCTTCCTAGCCTGACGTCTGTTTTTGGGGTTCCTAAGGTGCTTCATGGCTTGGCTTTGCTTCCTTGATGATCTGTTATGTTCCCTTCTTGGTTCACTCCCCTGTGTGTGAGGCTCAGACTGGGCTCACTCCCCAGCGTGTCTCCCCACAGTGTGTGTCCCAGTATTGTCCTGTTGGGGTATGCCCCAGCAAGAAGATATCATGTCTCATGATGCTGTTGGCCCTATAATCCTTTCTGTCCCTTAGCAGCTTCTTGCAGGGATGTTGTCCTTGTAGCATGGTGTGCCAGTATGTAATTTAGTCTTCTTTTTCTCTTTGTCTTTCTTTGTTTGCCTCCACGTGGTTGTGGTTTAGTGTTGTCCTCTATAGAATACTTCTAGGGGAGGGAGTCAGTTTGGCTCTTATTAGGGCTGGTCCTATAGACCTCTCTGTTCATGGGTTGCTCCATGTGGTTACATTGTCCTCAAGGTTTGACGTGCCCTTGGTGGGGTCTGCAATCAGAGGAATTATGAAGAGGCAGAAGAAAAGCAAGTGTGATGATGGGCAGAAGGAAGGTAAAAGGAAAGATGTAGGAAGCAAAGCTATGGATAGAGGTACAAACATATGTGGGTACATATGAAAATATTTTAATTCATAAAATAGAGGTATTGGACTATGCACATATATTTATATGGCAATACACTGAGGAAGTGGATGGACTTTGAACCTCTGCTCAAGACCTCTCTGAATGCAATAACACTTTGTAGTAACAACCTGGCATTCTGTGCTGCCCACCCTCCCACCACAATGCCAGAAGACAACATGGGTACATAAGCAAATGTGGTGAAGAAAGCTGATGGTGCCCAGCTATCAAAAGATAGAGTGTCGGGATTCTTAAAACCTTGATGTTAAACAAGCAGCCATCTAGCAGAGAAGCAACAAAGTCCACATGGAAGAAACACACAAGCCTGCGTAATCATGAGGTGTTGATGAGATCAGGGAGATGACATCAGAAGACCACAAACAAACAAAATATAATGTTGAGAATAGCGGTTTGGAGTAGAGACCCCAAACTCATCTGTAGACAATAGGACATCCTTTTACTGAAGGGCCACAAGGAAGAGATGAGTCAACCTGGGCATCATATAGCACAGATGAAGCACACAATATTTCTCTAGTTCTCTGAGACTTCCCTCACCCACCCCACAGCTCCTCCCACCCCACTATCATGACCCCAGTCCTACATTTTAGTTCTGGTTAGACCGGAGCATGTACACTGGTACGGTTAAGAGCTCATGACCCATGGAATCCAGGTAGTAGCGATACCAGGAGGGTAGGGGAAGGAGAAGCAATCACAATTAACACCACCCCACTGATGTGCATGAACAACATAAACAAACCTGAATGAAGGGAGACAGTGGTTGGTGTGAGATAAGAAAATAATAACATATAATTTTTCAAGGGGTCATGAGGGGGATGAGGGTCATGAGGGGGGCAGGGAGGGAAAAAGGAGCTGACACCAAGGGTTCAGATAGGAAGCAGATATTTAGAAAATGATGATGGTAACATATGTACAAATATGCTTGATAAAATTGACGGATGATTGGTAAAAGAC
The DNA here is from genome assembly GCA_004026705.1 of Nesogale talazaci. Classification (NCBI taxonomy): domain Eukaryota; kingdom Metazoa; phylum Chordata; class Mammalia; order Afrosoricida; family Tenrecidae; genus Nesogale; species Nesogale talazaci. Next base: position 7,960 of record PVJH01005646.1, on the reverse strand, counting down.
TCCCCACTAAAATGATTTTATATATATATATATATGTATATATATATGCCACTGTTTTGACTAGATTAACTAATTTATGAAGGCACTCTAATGAGCCCATTTACACAGAGAACTTGTCCGCAGCCACTCACTGATTGCAGAGATAATTTTTTACACCTTTTGTTTGCAATAACCCTGTGCATGTATGAACTGGAAATCTAAGATTGGCACTTTTTTAAATAATAATTTTATTGGGGGCTTGTGCATTGCTTATCCCAACACATACATACATAAAGACATACACTGTGCCAAGCACTTTTGCATGCCTTCTGCCATCATCATTCTCCAAATATCTGCTTTTTGACTTGAGCCCTTGATATTAGCCCCTCATCCTTTTCTCTCCCTCCCCACTACCCCTGCCCCCACCAACCCTCACTACTCTATAAATTATTATCATTTTTTCATATCTTACACTGCCCAATGTCTCCCCTCATCCACTCCTCCGATGTCTGTCCTCCAGATAGGAGGTTGTGTAGATCTTTGTAATGGGCTCCCCCTCTCTACCCCACCTTTGCTCCACCCATCCGGTAATTCCATTCTCACCACTGGTCCTGAAGGCTTCATCTGACCTGGGTTCCTTATATCTCCAGTTCCCATCTGTACCAGTGTACCACCTCTAGTCCAGCTGTATCTGTAAGGTAGAGCTACGATCATGATACTTGTGGGGAGAAAGCCTTCAGGAAATAGAGGAAAGTTGTACAGGGCACATACACTGCTAAACACAAATACACTGTCAAACATAACTAAAAGCACATATACATCAGAAGACAAATGTGTCCACTGGGACCTAAAATTAAATATATGCACATCAAAAGACTTCTCCACACCAAATAAGAAAGAATCTTTGGCAATGACATATTTGACAAGGAACTAGCTTATAAAATTTATAGAAAATTTCAATACCTGGACAACAAAAAGACAAAGAATTCAACTACAAAATGTGGAGAGTATGTGAACAGATACTTCCCCCCAAAAGACATTCTAATAACCACCAAACACATGAAGAAATGCTCATGGTTATTAGCCATTAGAGAGAGGCAAATCAAAACTACAATGAGATATTATCACATCTCAGAATTAATAGTATAGTTGAGAAAAGAGAAAACAAAAGTTTTATTTAAAACAGAAAAGGAATAGAAAGGGGGAACCAATTTCAGAGATCTACATATAACCTGCTCTCTGGGGTATGAACAACAGGGAAGTGAATGAAGGGACACATCGGACAGTGTATGATATGAAAAAGTAATAACGATTTGTAAATTATTAAGCATTCATGGGGGAGGGAAAGAGAAGAGGGAAGGGAAATATGGGGAGCTGGTACTGGGGGCCTAAGTGGAGAATGTGTTGAGAGTGAGGATGGCAACAAGTGTGCAAATGTGGCCTACATACAGTTGATGTATGTATGGATTGTGATGGGAGGTGTATGAACCTGCAATAAAATGATTTATTAAAAAAAGGAAGGGGAAAGAAGAGCTTATACCAAGGGCTCAAGCAGAAAATATTTGGCAATGAAGATGGCAACATGTGTACCAATATGCTTTTACAAATGATGTATGGACTGTTATAAGCGATGTAAGAGCCCCCAGTAAAATCATCGGAAAAAAAAGTAAAAAACAAAAACAAAAAAAGTAGCGCTCTTTCTTAAAAAATTAGAAACAGACATATGATGTGATAGAGCAATCTCACTACTAGCTAGATATCCTAGTACAGTGGCTCCCAACCTTCCTAATAGAGTGAATTTTTAATACAGTTTCTCATGTTGTGGTGCCCCCCCCCCAGCCATAAAATGATTTTCATTGCTACTGTTACGAATCAACGACCTGTGAAAGCAGTAGCGACCCACAGGTTGAGAACTGCTGTCCTAGAGAAATAAGAGCTGTATAACACAACATGTGCACCCATATACACAACAGCATGTTGCAAAAAGATGAAAAAATAGAAGTGCCTATCAATGTTTGGCTGGAGAAACAAACTATGGTACTTGTACAAAATAGACTACCATGTTTTTTGCACCTTAAGATGCACCTAAGCATAAGACACATCCAGTTTTTAAAGCATGAAAACAAGAAAAAAACATATTCTGAACCAAATAGTGCCAGTATACTAAAATGTCCTGGGGTACTACACCTTTGAATTATAAGACATACCCTTGGTTTCCCTCCACTTTGGGGGGAAGAAGTGCATCTTATGGTCTGAAAAATATGGTACATAACGTTAGGGAATAATAGTGAATATAAGAAACACCTCACAGCACAAATGAACCTGGAGGGCATGATGCCGAGGGAAGTTACGGGCACTGCTCACTGCCATCAACTCACTGCTGCTTCTCAGTGATCCACTGAGAGTCTCTGAGGCTGTAACTGTCTGTGGGAGTAGAAGACCCGTGTTTCTGTCCCCGCTTTGGAGCTGTTGGTGGTTTCAAACACTTAAACACGCGCATTGCAGCCTAACTCACAAAGGACAGATATTGTATAAGGCTACTACTATAAACACGGTCAAGAAGAGAATGACACATGGAAAGAAACATTCTTTGAAGGTTTCCAGGAGTGGGAGGGAGAGGAGTTTAGGTTCCTAAGTAGAGTGCAGCTCTATATTACCTTGGCTGAAAGGAAAGGCACATAACCGGGTGGTGTTTCGTGCCGTTGTGCATTGGGCCCTTATGAGTTAGAACTGACTCGATGGTACCTTATCATAATAAGAATAACACAGGCATATAAACCCTTGCTGAAGATCATCCAACAATGTTTGTAGCAATACATTGACGGGGAGCTGCAAGAGGTTCAGGCCAGATTCAGAAGAAGACATAGAATCCAGGATATCACAGGTGATGTCAGAGGGGTCTTGGCTCAAAGTAGAGAATACATATTAGAAAGAGGTTCTCTTGTGTTTCATTAACTATGCAAAGGGATTTGACTATGTGGATCATAGCAAACTATGGATAAGCTTGAGACGAATGGGAATCCCAGAACACTCACCGTGCTCATGTGAAACCTGTACAGGGATCAAATGGCAGTGTGCGTGCGAACAGAACAAGGGAATACTGCATATTGAAATGTAGGAAAGGAGTGCATTAGGGTTGTGTCCTTGTGGCACACGTATTCAATCTGTATGTTGAGCAAATCACCAGCGTAGCTGTACTATATGGGGAAGAATGTAGCAACAGGATATAAGAAGGTCCTGGATAGAGTGAGATACAAATGTGGAGCAAAACACAAAATAAAAAAGGTGAGGGTTAGGGTTAAGGAAAAAAAAAGAAAGAAAGAAAGAAAGAAAGAAAGAAAGAAAGAAAGAAAGAAATCCAGGCTTACTGGTCTGTTAAGAGATTGGTGGAACTCTCAGGACTTAGACACCTTTCCTGTCTGGAACCAAAACACCCCCATGGCTCAATTTCCAGCCAAACAACAGGCAGCTTTATAAAGTGGATACTAACAGCCATATGAAATCAAAAGGGCAACAATTGTCCAGGAATAAAACTTAGAAGTCAGGAAGTGATACGAAATTTTAAAAAGGAAAGATAACCACAAGGCAGAAGTGAAAGGAGTACTATTATATTGGTGGACTTGCAATAAATGTAGAAAAAGTGTATAAATTATTGGCAAATAATTTGCTCTGTAAAATTTCACCCAATACACACACATATGTATTTTTTCTTTTTCTGTTGGGAAAAAAGTGTATTTGTGATGGGTAGGTTTGTTATACCAACATAGCCACAGAAGATTGGTGGATCTGTTGTGACGGCACAGCCAATGAACACGCGGGATGACTTGAAGGGCAGATATAGGAAGGGCTTCGCAAGTCCCGCCCCCTCGCTCTCTTTTTTCCGGATCTTCGGACCAGAGAGCTGCCTTGTTAGTCCTGTGCCTCGACCTCCAGGCAACACTACCCGTGGGACACCTAATCGTGGACTGTGTTGCTGTGAGTTGAGGATCCTTCAAGCCCTACTTCACCACACTCCTGGGATATACATCTCTTGAGCTGGGGACTGTTGGACTCTGTCATCTGGCTGACTGTTGGTGACAGTTGGTGACAGTTGCTCTGCCGTTTGCTGCCTGTAACCAGATAGCCTGGATTGCTCTACAGAGGACTCCAGTGAGTTGCCAATATTGAGCAATCTGTATTGTCTTATAGTTAACTTTTTCTCTTTTTAACTTATATACCTTTCTCAATATATAAATATATAAAAATAATTACTAGTGTCCTGAATTTTATTTCTCTAAGAGAACCCTGCCTGACACAGTATTTTAAACAGATGATTTCCTTTTCTTGGTACAATGGTAACTTGATTACTGGTGTGTCTTTTCATTTTTTTATTTACATTCTGAGTGATGGCAGGTGAACAGAGGAATGACATGTCCTTACTGCCTTCACTTTTTACAGTAGTCACTTTCAAATCTTTTCCTGACAAGGCATGACTGTGGCCGAAAGGTAGGTGGGTTACGGTTTCTATCAAAAATCTTGTAGGACAGCCCTTTTGACCCTTGAAAAATGTATGAGTATATTGTCATGGTGGGGAAAAAAAATCTCTACGTGCAATTTTCCTGACCTTTTTCTCTACCACTCTTCTCACTAGTTTTTGATAAAACAAAACAAAACTTTTTCATACTAAAATAGCTTGATCAAAAGTCTCTAGTCTCTATTGACCAATCCAGGTATAAGGGAACAACAAATGATTAAAAATCAGTGGCAAGGTGGGTGTGGGAGGTTTCACAGGGATTGATCAAGACTAATGTAACAGAGAGAAAATACTGAAACCCAAATGGAGCCTGAGCATGACAGTGAGACAAGAGGAAAGTAAAAGTAAATAGAGGAAAGAACTGGGGGTAAAGGGCATTCATAGAGGTCTAAATACAGGCATGTGCATAGATAAATATATTTACATATGATGATGGGGAAATAGATCTACATGCATATACATATAGGGTTAGTATTAAGACAGCAGATGGGCATTGGACCTCCACTTAAGTACTTGCTCAATGAAAGAGAACACTTTGTTCTATTAAATTGGCATTCCTTGATGTTCACCTTCCCGGTATAATCACTGAGGACAAATGTGTGCATAAGCAAAAGTGGTGAAGAAAGCTGATGATGCCTGGCTATCAAAAGATATAGCATCTGGAGTCTTAAAGGCTTGAAAGTAAACAAATGGCAATCTAGCTTAGAAGCAACAGAGCCTACATGGAAGAAGCACACCAGCTTGTGGAACCACAAAGTGTCGAAAGGATCAGGTATCAGGCATAAAAGAACTAAGAATTATATCATTATAAATAAGAGAGAGTACAGATTGGGGACCCAAGCCCATAAATAGGTGAAGTGACATCCCCTTAGAGAGGGGTCACAGGCAGGAGATGAGCCAGTCAAGGTACAAAAGTGAAGTATCAAAAATGAAGTATGCAACTTTTCTCTAGTTCTTAAATGCTTCCTCCCACCATCATGATCCCAATTCTACCTTACAAATCCAGCTAGACCAGGGGATGTAAACTGGAGCTGGAAATATGGGGAATTCAGGAGAGATGGTCCCTTCGGAACCGTGGTGAGAGTGGTGATACTGGGAAGGTGGAGGGAAGGTAGAGTAGAAAGCGGGAACCAATTGCAAGGATCTACATATAACCTCCTCTCTGGGATACGGACAACAGGGAAGTGGGTGAACGGACATATTGGACAGTGGATAATATGACAAAATAATGATAATTTATAAATTATTAAGGGTTCATGGGAGAGGGGGAGTGGGGAAAGAGGGACAATATGGGGAGCTAATATCAGGGGCCTAAGTAGAAGGAGGATGTTTCGAGAATGATGATGGCAACAAATGTGCACACATGTGCTCTGCATACAATTGATGTATGTATTGATTGTGTTATGTATGAGCCCCCAGTAAAATGATTTTTTAAAAAGTCTACAGTCTATAGAAGACTTTATAGAATTTTTGGGAAATCTATTAACATGGTCCCTCTGAGTCCCTCAAAATGGTCTGCCTTAAATCTACCTGTCCCAGCAGATTACCTCAGAAGTCACTGTTTTGGCTGAATTTTGTTTTTTAGATCACATTGGTAAATCCAAGACTAGTTCTTGCTCATGATTATTTTTTAAAATTCTCATTATCTTCTCTCTAGTTTAAAAGACTGATGGGAAATCAGTTCTCTGAGATAGCTAATCTTTACACAACACCTTCATTGAACTGAAATCTTCTGGAGGACAAGATATTCACCTTAAATTAAAAATGCTAAATCATGTGAGATTCCAACTTAAGTAGCTATCACAACAATCATCAACCCCTAGCCTTCTTACCCCAGTTTCTGGACTTCTGCTATAGTCTTCCTTAATCAAGGTTAATGGCCTTCCCGTGTCTTCTTTTTGAAGTCTGTCTGACCTTCCTTATAAAGCTTGATCCTTCTGAAGTCTGTTGTTTTATGTGGAAATCCAGCCCTGTAAACTTGCTACAAAGTTTCAATGATTTGGGAAGATGAGCCACTCGAGATGTGTTAAAAATCTCAGCCCTGATCTCAAAATCACTTTTCCTATAACACAAAATTCGTTCTTTTTTTTCCCTGAAGACACCTACGTTAGACAAGTGTATTTCTGCAGACACCCACTGATCAAAGCAGCACATTAAAGCACACTTCTGTGCATACATGTACTACAACGCTTGTCTGCCGCTTGTTTTACTTATATTCACTCATACATTGAAGGCAGCTAGGCTTTAAACCCTTTTTGCTTCTGTGTATTATGTTGCCTTGAACATAGGTAAGTATACATCTCTTCGTGTCTATAGCCCTGAAATACTCTCTAAATCTTGAATGGGAATTCTCTCATAAGGTCACGTCTTACGGAAATAACAAATTAGCACAAACAAAATAGGATATCATTAAGTACAAAGCTCCATTAGAAAAGAACCATCCATGAGATCAAAAAGACAACGATTACTCTAAGTTGATAAAAAGACAAAGGGGAAAGGGAAATGAGAATCCTGGAAATGAAACAACTAGAACCCAATCAAAGTATGCTCACATAATGTGGAAAATGTAACTATTGTGGATGAATAAATTTTGTAGAAATAGGAACTTAATTTGTTATGTAAACTTTCACTAAGAACACAATCGAATCTCATTTATAAATGAGTTATATGGGGCACAGTTCTACTCAATGGCAGGGGCTACCATGACTTGGGAGTCAACTTTGACGGTCATTACTTAGTTCTTTTATTTGAATGTTTCAATCTTGCTGGAGAACTCACGGATTGGAAGGACACCCATCTCTGGTAGGCAAGGGCTGTCTCTCCAGGGAGCTTTGGGACATTCCCACAGACGCTATGTGAAATCTGTTCTGGTCGATGGCAAGAGTGAAATGCTTGCTTACTTCGTGTGAGGCAGATGCAGGGCACTGAAATAGCTGGGACGGCATTGCATCATCATGTGGAAATAGCCGTCTTGAACATTCTCTCACTGCATCCAAAAATGAAAATCCAACCCCCAACAAAAAACAAAAATGTAGCTCATACAGTCTGGTCACAGAGAAATTTACAGTCTGGGAAACTCATATGGGCAGTTCTAGCCTGTCCATCAGGGTCACTAGGAGCCAGCATTAACTCCATGGTGGTGAGTGAGTGAGGAGTGAGTGAGTGAGTGAGTGAAACACAGCTGTGAACATGATGCCCTTCCAGAGGGCAGACCTGATTTTAGACTCAGATAATCCTATACTGGAACTCCCGACAATGCTTCAGTGTCGTCTAGAGACCCTCTGGCAGCCCACTGGGCCTGTGCACAGCCCCATGGCTGTAGCTCACAGGCTCAACCCAGAAGCCTCCTGGCCCAGCCACCGGGGAGGAGGCTGGAAACACAACAGGTTGTTCTTTCTGCCTGTCAGCTGGGCACTCTTGGCAGCTGTACAGAAGCCTTCAATCTTGCGAGGGAAGAGACCTTTTTAT